>JAODAL010046520.1:0-30849 GCA_025379985.1 Phyllomedusa bahiana | reverse complement strand
CCAAACCTTTTAAAGGGGGTTTTATGGTTTTTTTTTTGGGGGACCCCACAGTCAGAAATTGCCCCCGCCTACCCTGGTTAAAAATAATCCCCCAAAGCCCAAAGATTGGGAATCCATAAACCGCGAGTGCAGGCTGTCTTTAATGCTCGGGGGAGGCGGGGCTTAAGGGCCAATCCAAAAAAGTGGGGCCATTGGTTAAAAGGAGGCAAATTTTACCGGGGGTCAACATAGGCCGGGGAATTAGGTTAAAAACCCCAAATCAAAAAAATTGAAGCCATACAGGGGGTGGCCTCAGCTGTAAAACAAAAAAGCAAGTGCGGGCCTTTTGGGAAATTACAGGTTATTTAATAAAAGGGTTTTTTTACCTTTTTTTTGCCTCCCTTGGGCAGCCCGTTAAACTGACCAAAAAAAGGGAAAAAAAATTTTCTGTTATGGTCAAGGGGAAACCGCACAGGCGGAAAAACCCTTTCCCAGACCCAAAAAAACCTATGGGGTGTCAGCCCGAATAAAAACCCCCCAAAACTTTAAGAAAGGGTTTGCCCCTTCAAAACCGTGCGTCGGTGTGGGCCCCTGGGGGGCGGTACGGGTCAAGGTGGGGAACGGTGAGGAACATCCAGAAATATTTTTAAAAATTTAGGAAGTGGGAAAAACGACCATGGGGGAAAAAAATATGAAATTTGTGGAAAAAGGGAGTCCCTGCCTTAAATGGGGCCCTGGGAGAGCGCTTTTCTTTTAAACCTGCTGGCCCGGGCTTTTTTGAATTAATCACAGACCCGCCCCCAAAAAAGGATGTGTGAGAAAAAAGGGGAAAAAAAATAGAAGGGTCACAAGAGGGTTTCTTCCCCCTTTTACGGGAAAGTAAAAAATTTTAGGGGTAAAGCACCACCCGGGAAACCCAAATGAAAAATGCTTATCCCTTTTGTTTGGGTACATTTCCTTTATTGCCCCCGTTGGTTTTCCACCCCGGGCCCTTGAAACCCGGGGGGGGAGGTTGTGTAACGGAGTTGGACGGGAAATTTTGGGGGGAAGGTGTTTCTCCCCAAAGGGTTTCCTAAACGTCTGCCGGGGGTAAACAGAAAACCAGAAGTAGAATTTGGTCAAAATCTAAAGTTCTCTTGTTTAGGGTTTTTTGTAAAACCCCCTTTTGCTTTTTTTTGGATTGGGAATGGGCGGGGGGGGCCCCATTTCCCCCCTGGACAGCCCGGGTTTGGGCTGCCAAATTGGGCCCCCGGGTTTGGGGTCCCCTTTTTTAAAAGGCCAGAGTTGCAGAAAACCCCAAACCCCAGCCGGGGAAAGGTGTTGTTTAAAGCCTGGGGGCTCTTGTTTGGTACATTTGGTTTGCTGCTATTTTTTGGTGAAGGGTTTAATAGGCCGAATGTGTTTGGGGGGTTTTTTTTCCCTGATTTTTAGTTATCCCCAACGGGCATGGATTTTTTTTTGGGGGGGGGTTTCTTTTGGGTACCATCTGCCAAACCCAAAAAGTGACGGGGGGGCCCGTTTTTTTTGCTTCGGTGGCCCGGGGGGATTCTGGGGCCCGCTGACTGGGGCCCGGGGCCCCCCCTTCCCCCCCAAAATTTAAAAATTAAAAAAAATTTAAAAATTTTAAAAAGGTATTTTTTTGTTTTTTTTTTTTTTTGTTGTTGTTGGGGGGGGGTTGTTTTTTTTTTTTTTGGTTTTTTGTGTGTTTTTGTTAAAAAATGGTGTATTGCTTTTGTTTTGGGGGGGGTTTTTTTCCCCCGGGGGGGGGGGTTTTTCCCTTTAAACCCTTTTGGGGAAAAATTTAATGGCCGGGGGGGGGGTTTTTTTTTTGGGGGGTTTTTTTTTAAAAAATTTTTTGGGGGGGGGGGGGGGGGGGCCCCTTTTTTAAAAATTTTTAAATTTTTTTGGGGTTTTTTTTTTGGTTTTTTTTTTTTTTTTTTTCCCCCCCCCCCGGGGGGGGGGGGGGGTTTTTTTTTTTTTTTTGGGGGGTTTTTTTTTTTTTTTTTTTTTAAAAATTTTTTTTTTTTTTTGGGAAAAAAAAAAAATTTTTTGGGGGAAAAAAATTTTTTTTTTAAAAAGGGGGGGGGGGGGGGTTTTTTTTTTTTTTTTTTTTTTTGGGGGGGGGGGGTTTTGGGTTTTTTGGGGTTTAGGGGTTTTTTTTTTGGGGGGGTTTTTTTAAAAATTTTTTTGGGGCCGGGGGGAAAAAAAAAAATTTTTTTTCCAAAAAAAACCTTTTTAGGGGTTTTTTTCCCCCGGGGGGAAGGGTTAATTTTTTTTTTTATTTAAAAAAAGGGGGGTTTTTTTTTTTTAAAAAAAACCCAAAAAAATTTTTTAAGGGGGAAAAACAAAAAAAAGGGTTTTTAAAATTAGGAAAATTTTTAAACCCAAAAAAAAATTTTTTTGGAAACCCCTTAAAGGGGGAAACCCCCAAAAAATTTTTTAAAAAAAAGGGGGTTTTTTAAAAATTTGGGGAAAAAAAATTTTTAAAAAATTTTTTTTTCCCAAAAAAGGGGGGGGTTTTTGGCCCAAAAATTTTTAAATTTTTTTAAAGGGAAAAAAAAATTTTTAAATTTAAAATTTTAAAACCCTTTTAAAAATTTTTTTTAAAAAAGGAAATTTTTTTTTTTTTTAAAAAAATTTTTTTTTAATTAAAATTAAAAATTTTTCCCCTTTTTTTTAATTTTTTGGGGGGGGGGGGAAAAATTTTTGGGGGGGGGTTTTGGGGGTGGGGGGAAAGGGAATTATGGGGGGAAATTTTTATTTTTAAATTTATTTTTTGGGAAAAAATGGGGGGGTTAAAAAAAATTTTATTTTTGGGGGGGGGGGAAATTTGGGGGGGGAAAAAAAAATTTTCGTTTTCTTATTATTTGTCCCCCCCCCCAAAGGGCCTATTTGGTTCCCCCCGGGCTTCTCTTGATTTCTGTTTTTTGCCCCTAACAAAGTGGGTCACAAGTTTCATTATCGGGGAAAGGGTTTGGGAACAGATTACTGGGGGGGGACTGTTGAAAATCCAGTGTTTGGGCACTTTGGGCCCAAAATGAAAAAGAGGTAGGGGGTGTACCCTTTTAAAAATTATTTGGGGATTTAGGAAAAAAAGCCCCGAGGCTGCATCTGTTTTGGGGCCCCCAAAACTTTTTTGGTAGGGAAAGGGTTGGGAAGGATTATTTAAAAAATTGAGGGAAGGGAGGGAAAACTAAAAATTTTAGCATGCAAGATAGTGAAATCAGAGGGGGGAATTAGCTATAAATTTTTTGGGGTGGAGGGGGGAGGAAAAAGGGGTGAAAAATTTTTAAAAAGGAAAGGGGTAAAAAAAAGGGAAAAAAAAAAAAAATTTAAAAACCCTTAAAGGCTGACGAATGCCGGGAAAGTTATCAATAAAATTAATAAATTTGAAATTTTTTAAATTGCTAAAAAATTTTTGAATAGGGGGATAACGGGGGAACATGGCGGGGATTTGGGGGCGGGTAAATTTACGGGGTTACTTTTTTTTGAAGGATTGTTTTTTTCGGGAAAAGGTGGGGGGGGGGTATGTCTTTTTAAAAATCCGTCTAAAGTCAAAACTAAGGAAGATTTTGATAGGGGGAAAATTTTTTTTTTAAAATTAATAAGGGGTTTGTTTTAAAATTTTGGAAAGAAAATTTTTAATAAAAATTCTAGGGGGCCCTTGTTTTAAAAATAAAGGGGAAAGGTTTTTTTAAAAAAAAATTTTAAAAGGGGGTTGTCTCCCAAAAAGGGTTGCTTTTTTTTTTTTAAAGATTTTTTAAAAAACAAGTCACTTTGCAATATGGTCCTTTTAACGGGAGTCCTCCCTATTCTGAGATTCCCCTCTTGTATGGGCTGCATCAGCCCCTCGGGTTATATAGCTACAGCCCCTGTTTTAATCCCCCCTGATGGGGCCTCCCCAGAAATTGGTTGTTTATAGCTACAGACCGGGCTTCTACTGCAGCCTAGGGGAAAACCCAGAAAACCACCCCCCTGAATTCAAAATGAAACCAAGAAAACGGGACTGGGGTAAAATAATTTTTGTGGGACCCCCCTTTTGGGAATATACCTTTGGAAATAAAAAAATTAAACAAAAAAACAATTGGATCAACAAAAATTAAAGGGGGGCAATAAAAAGAAAAAGAAGGGGTTTTTAAAACCCCTAAAAACCCGCCTCCAACTTTTTTGGGGGGTTTTTTCGGTTTTCTTCTTGCAGCATGCCAAAAGTCTTTTTGGCGTCGCTGCAGCATTGCGAAGCCTGAGAATAGGCTGTATTCAAACCCCCTGTTCCCGGGGGCCCTCTGCAAGCCCGGGGGGAGCGGGGGAAACCTCGTTCCTGGTGCTTACCCTTTGGTTCCCGGGGTCATGACCGAAATTAATCAAACGGTTTTCCCCCGCTCTTCTGATGTAGGACTCCGTTTTCCCCAAACAGAGCCCGGGAATGGATGCCCAGCTTGGGGCCCCTGAGTCCCCCCAGCGTGTTGGTAAGAAGCAGAGTCGGGGGCACATGTGTGCTCTGATTGGGTCGGTCAACTGAAAAGATTAATTGTTTTTAAAACTTAATGTTTTTTAAAGTTAAAAAAAAGGAAAAACTTTTTATTCTTATGGTTTTAAAAAAAAAGTAAAAAAATAAAAAGGTAGATAATAAACTAAAAAATAAAATTTTTTAAAAAATAATCGTGAATACTTTCTGACACAAAAAAAAAACCCCCTACACATTTTAGGTTATACGCCCGTAAAACCTGTGAATTAATGTAACAAGTTATTTAGTGTGAAATGTGAATGGTGTAAAAAAAACTGTGTCATAGAAAAAATAAAAAAAGTTACAACTGTTTGAAAGCAAGGGCAAAAACTAAAAAAAAATGTCTGGTCATTATCTACTTTCAAAGCTTGGCCTAAAGGAAAGTACTTTAACAGGACCGCAGAGAAAAAGCACTAAACGCAATAAGGAAAAAATAAAATATATAAAAATAAATTATAAAGACAGAAAAACTGGAGACAGAAAGGTAGGTTGCCAAAGAGATTAAAAATAACCACAACTTATTTTTTTAACTATATAAATAGTATAAAGATTAAAACTGAGAATGTTGACCCTTTGGAAAGTAGTGAGGGAGGTATTGTAGAGGATGATGAGGAGAACGCAAACCTATTAAAACAATTTTTCCACCATATTTATAGAGGAAAATGAAATTCCTGTGGATGAGCAGAGGGATGAGGTAAACTACACCTTAAATGTTTCTCGTCTAACCCAGGTAGAAGTGCAGCTCCTTAAGAAGATTAAAATAGACAAATCTGCAGGTCCTAATGGTATACACTTAGGGAATTAAGTAATGTGATAGACAGGCCCCTATTCTTAATATTGATGGACTTTTTAATAACGGGGTAAGTCCCAAAGCATTAGCGCATAGCAAATATGGTGCCAATATTCAAAAAGTGGTCGAAAAGTGATCATATAGGCTGATAAGTTTAACCTCTGTTGTAGGCAAATTGTTTGAAGGTTTTGTAAGAGATGCCGTCCTGGAGTATCTCACTGAAAATAAATGTAAAACGTCGTTCCAGCATGGGGTTATGAAGGATCTGTCCTGTCAAACAAATCTCATCAGCTTCTATAAGGAAATTAGCTCTTGATTTGATCGGGGTGAGGCATTAGATGTCATATATCTACATTTTTCTAAAGCATCTGATACTGCGCCACATAAAAGGTTAGTAACTAAAATGAGAATGCTTGGACTAGGGAAACTGTTTGCAAGTAACGGACTCAGGCATAGAAAACAAAGGGTGGCGGTTAATGGTATATTCTTGGACTGTTACTAGTGGGGTACCACAGGGCTCAGGGCCCTATCCTCTTTAATATTTTCATTAATGATCTTACACATGGATTGCACAGTAGAATATCAATATTTGCGGATGATACTAAACTGTGTAAAGTAATTAACACAATAGAGGATAATGTTTAATTACAAAGGGATCTGGATAAGTTGGAGGCCTGGGTAGAGAAATGACAGATGAGGTTTCACACTGAAAATGCAAGGTTATGTACATGAGAAGGAAAATTCCATTAATTGATTATTTGTTAAACAGAAAAACTTTGCGTAAAAGTGAAGTAGAAAAAATCTTGGGAATCTTAGTGGACAGTAAATTCAATAGAAGTAGCCAGTGTCAGGCAGCAGCTAAAACGGCAAATAGGATCATGGGGTGTAATAAAAGGAGAATAGTTATATGCAATGAGACATTCATTCTCCTATTATACAAATACCTGGTCAAACCTCAAATGGAATATTGTGTGCAGATTTGGGCACCAGTGCACAAGAAAGATGGTGTAGATCTTGAGCAGGTTCAAAGCCAAGCTATAAAAATACTAAGGGCCGGATGGACTACAAAACCAAAAAAGATTAACAAAATTAGGTTATTTAGTTTAGAGAAAAGATGGCTTCTGGTGGACATAAGAAATATGTATAAATATATTAAAGGTCAATATAGAGATCTTTACCAAGACCTATTTATACCCAGGGCTGTATCTAGAACAAGAGGGTATCCTCTTTGCCTAGAGGAAAGAAGGTTTCTACATAGACATAGAAAGGGATTCTTTACTGGAAGAGCAGTGAGACTATTGAACACTCTTCCAGAGGAACCTGTCATGGTGAATTCACTAACAGTTAAAAAAGGGTCTGAATGCATTTCTAGATGTAATAATAAAGTTATAGTGACTAGGATTCTGGAGAAGGGTCGCTGATCCAGGGATTTATTCTGATAAATTGGAGGAAAATTGGCTTTTACCTCATGGGGGTTTTTGCCTTCCTTTGGATCAACTCTATAAGACAATAGGCTGAACTGGATGGACGTCTGTCTTTTTTTGGCCTTGCAAGCTATGTAACTTACAATGGAGTACAAGCCCCTTCTGTGTATCAGGACAAGAACCATAAGGTCAAAATGAGGACCTGTAGTTAAGTTTTTTTACCCACCCTGGTCCCATTGAAGAATAATTTTTATTTACTGTACAACCCCTTTAGGTATGTGTTTTTAACACCTTTTTCTCCACTTTTAAAAATGTCTAGTAAAAGGAGTATGGATTTATTGTCAAAAAATGTGCAAGATTTATTAATATTGTAGCAGTTTTAGACATACAAATGGTCTAAAGTTTACCACCCAAGAGGTAGTATAATGAGTAGTAAAGAGTAGGCAATGTGCCATGGATGTGCCAAATCTATTTAATAGCATGTGCATTAGTGATAAATTTACTCCCTCTTCAGTCAGGATCCAATAGCTTTAGGAAATATTTATTTTGGCCAACCCTATAAATCTATCCCACTGTTTCTCATTACCTCAGAAAAACAAGCAAAGCGTTTATACTCCCCCACCCCACCCCAAAAAAATGGCGTTTTTAAAGGGTAGCCACATTGCACCCTAGAAATACTTCTTAAGATTTGGAATCTAAAAAATTTGATACAAACAGAACCCCAGAAAATCTATTCATTGAACATACATGAGAAATTAAAGGGGTTGTCTCACTGTATTGATTCATCTCACCTCCGTCCTGTTTTCTTGGTTTCACTTTGAATTCAGGGGCGTGTTTACTGGCTTCTACTAGACTGCAGTAGAAGCCAAGTCTATAGCTATAGCAACCAGTGCTGGCAGCCTATCAGGATAGATCAAACAGGTCTGTAGCTATAGCGACCTGAGAAGCTGATGCAACCCATACAATAGGGCAGGGGTGTCAAACTCGTTTTCACCGGGGGCACATCAGCCTCATGACGTACCTTAAAGGGCCGACATAATTTTAGAACTACTTGTAGGTAGATAAGTGGGTATAAAGCCCCCTGTAGATGACAGTTATATCTGCCCATGTAGGTAGATAGGTATCTTTGCCCCCTGTATCCAGGTAGTAATATGCCCTCTGCAGCCAGGAAATATGCCCCATATAGAAAGGGAGATGCCCAACATAGCCCCCCTGTAGCCAGGGAGATGCACCACATAGTCCCCTGTAGACTGATAGATGCCCCATATAGCCCTCCCAGTAGCCAGGCAGATGCCCCATAGCCCCCCCCAGTAGCCAGACAGATGCCCCCATAGTCCCCAGTAGCCAGGCAGATGCCCAATAATCCCCCAGTAGCCTGGCTGTTTCCCCATAATCCCCCATTAGCCATGCAGTTGCCCCCATAGTCCCCCCAGTAGCCAGGCAGATGCCCCCATAGTCCCCCCCAGTATCCAGGCAGATGCTCCCATAGCCCCTTCAGTAGCCAGGCAGATGCCACCATAGCCCCCCAGTAGCCAGGCAGATGCCCCCCATAGTCCCCAAAGTAGCCAGGCAGATGCCCCCATAGTCCCCCCAGTAGCCAGGCAGATGCCCCCACAGCCCCCCCAGTAGCCAGGCAGATGCTCCCATAGCCCCCCAGTAGCCAGGAAGATGCCACTATAGCCCCCCCAGTAGCCAGGCAGATGCCACCATAGCCCCCCCCCAGTAGCCAGGCAGATGCCACCTAATGATTATAAAATTAAAAAAAAGCTACTTACCTCGTGTCCATGCAGCGCGGTCCGGTCCGCTTTGGGAGCTGTGAACGGTGTAAGCAGCGTGACGTCACGCCGCTTACGCCCACACGCAGCTCCCAGAGATCGCCCCAGCGTCACAGGGGGCGTGAGCAAAGCGGCGCATCACGCCCCCTGCGACGACGTATGTACAGCGCTCACCGAGCACAGTACATACAAACGGAGAAGGTGGGAGGGAAACGATCCCTCCTGCCTTCTCCCTGTACTAGTTGACTGACTCCGCGCGACTGTGGTAAAACAGCTGTGCGGAGTCAGGGAGATCGCGGGCCGGAAAACACAAGGCCGCGGGCCGGATGTGACCCGCGGGCCGGAACACACAAGGCCGCGGGCCGGATGTGGCCCGCGGGCCATGTGTTTGACACCTGTGCAATAGGGTATATCTCAGAATAGGTAGGACACTGTTAATGGACACATATTACAAAGTGACTTGTTTTTGTTAGATCTTTAACATAAAAAGCAATCCTTGTAGTGAGACAACCCCTTTAAGAAAAGCTTAGAGATAAAATTTTAAAGTGAATGTACAGCGTATTACTGAAATTTGTATGTGCTATGGAATTTGTTTTATTAATTTTTTTTTTTTTAATATCCTTCTATTTTAACATTACCTCTACAGACAGCTAATGTAAATCTTCAAAATATGCAGAAATATAGAAGTATAAAATAATGCATTGGTGTGCCAAGTGTAGGATGAATAAGGAGACACAAATTTCTGTAACTAAATGTATAGCATATACAGAAGGGGAAATGAGTATTGAATATGTCACAAATTTTCTACGTAAATATATTTTTGAAGGTGTTATTGACATGAAATTCCTACCAGATGTCAGTAATGACCCATTCAATCCACACAGGCAAAGAAATCAAACCATATATGTCCATAAATTAAGTTATGTCTAATTATGAGGAACGACACAGGGTAAAAGTATTGAATACGATTGCTGGAATGTATTAAATACTTTGTACAAAAGCCTTTGTTGGTGATGACAAACTCAAGACGCCTCCGATATGGAGAAATTAGTCTCATGCATTGCTCAGGTGGGATTTTGGCCCATTCCTACACCCAAATCCTGAAGGTTTCAGGCTCCTTTTATGAACTCTGAGTTTTAGTTCCTTGTCCATTCATCCTTCCTTTAATTATATGAAGTTTGCCAGTGCTGTATGCTGAAAAACAGCCTCACACCATGATGTTCCCACCTCCAAACTTCACTGCTGGTTTGTTTTTTTGGGTGGTATGCAGTGCCCTTAGGCCTCCAAACAGAGTATTTTGTGCGTGGTAAGCATGCATTCAGGGAAGGGAGGTTGGAGGCATTACTTATTGTTTTCTATGAAATTTTTCTATAGACAAGGCCATCGGTATGTTTTGCAACAATAAAGTTGCAAAGGCCTTGAGACAGCTCGATGGTTTTACCCATTAGGCCATCAGTTGAATCAGCTTTCACGCAATGCGTTTTTTGGTGCATTTTTGGATGTGTTTTTTGTGCAGAAATGTACAGCTTTTATTTCAGGTGTATTTTGATGCGTTTTTTGTGCAGAAAAAAAAGACTCCATATTGGAAACTAAATCCTTTATGGAATTTATCCAGGGGTGCAGTGAGTATATTGAACCCACAAATGTTTTTGCTGTTAGGCTGTGAAAATGAAAACATTTATTTTTTCTAACAATCTGCAATTTTAGCTGAAAATGTTTCATTTTTTACAAGGATTCAATACCACTTATGGATCTCATCTAGGGGTGTATTGTGCCTTTTGGGCGCACAGGTGTTCTATAGCTTTTTCATCATTGGGCCATGAAAATGGGGGGTTGGGACAGTTCCGCCATAGTTTTTTTTTGGGCTTTAATTTTACAGCGTTCGCTGTGCAGTGTAAATGACATAATAACTTTACGACGTGGGTCAGTACAATTACAATGAAAAATTTTATAAGTTGGTTTTTTTTTTACTAACTTTTCCTTATTAAAGAAGTTTTATTTAACAAATTTAACAGGGGGGCGAAACAACAAACAAAGTCCCAAAAACATTTCATTTTTTAATCACCACATAAACCAAAAAATAAAACAATTTCATGAGAAAAAAAAGGTAGAAGTATGGGAAAACAGTACTTGTTTGAGAAACAGCATAAATCCAATTCCTCAGTATTCAATAAACCTAGTCAGTTATCTTCATTGGGCAACCAAGACAACTAATTAATGTCCCGTAATCACATACAGTTCATACTGAAGAAACTAACAAAAAAACGCTTTCCATTATACCAAAGTTATGCATATGCTAGATAGATTTAGCATTAAGGTAAAGGGGAGAAGAGAAACCCATAAACAAGAACTGAATTTATTGAAACCCCAAAAAAATTCCGGGGAGGCGTATTGAAGGCATCATTAAATTTAAAACAACGGGGGGCCTACGTAACACACCTACCTCAGGCACATATGACATCCCGAAGACCATAGGAACAATACTCAAACCACTCAAAGCGCCACATCTTCCCTTCCGGGGTCCTACTGTTACCCATTGTTAAATGAAACAAATGTAGGGGAGGCACAGAAATCCATCCAGTCTCTCCAGACTTGAAGGTATTTATTGAGCGTCTGTTTACTATCTGCTCGAATTTCTTCCATGCGCTGTAGAAATAAGATTCTTGAAAAAATTCGCTCAAAGGTAGGCCGGGCCCCAAATGGGGAACAAAATTCTTGCAGCCATCAGCATAAATAAAAGCAAGCTTCCCTTAAGAGTGTTGGTAGCTAAAGGGATCATTGAGCGCAATAATACTGAAGGATTTTTTGGGGGGTGCCCCCTTTTTAACTATTTAATTAATTCCCTATAAATTGAAAAAAAAGGGTTTTGTATGGGGGAGCATTCCCCCAACATGTCTCTAAGCCAATTGCGACCCATTCCAACAGCAATTGGGGACCATTGAATATATTTTATGGAGAAGTGAGGGGACCCTATACCAACGCGTTAACACCTTATAATTTAATTCTTGAACTTTACATGAGATTATTGGTTTGTGCAAAAGGGTATAGCATTTTGTCCAGTCTTCCTCGGAAATGGACCTCTGAAGTTCTCAATTCCAGCCATCCCAATGTGCTGGAGCGTCACGGGATAAGGATTGCACCATTTGGCTATAAATGAGTGAAATAAGGTGTGGGGCCACAGGTCGTGTCATGCATATGGTTTCAAACTGCGTCAGCGCTCTATGAAGTCTAAGTATTTGCTTATTAGAACTATAAAATTGCAATATCCTAAGATAGTTCAGCCAGGAGTGTGTTGGGGGGCCCAGTAATTCTCCCATCTCTGCAATCGATCTCATAGCAGATCCCGTTGTAACATCCCTAAAAACCAATGCCTGTCGATGCTTTAGAAATCCCAGCGTGAGAAAGTTTTAAAAGCAGGGGTTTCCCCCTATAGGTTTTAAGGGGGCCCTCAGTCGGAAAAAACTCGGTGGAGGTACCATAAATGCGCCAAATCTAAAGCGTGACCTGCACAATCCACGGCAAACCCAAAATTGAATTTCGTGATAACTCATCAGGCTTTGTCCAGGGTACCGCTGACAAGGGGCTTCTATACAGCAATTCCTCTAGCATCACCCATTCTTTAGCTAGGCCATGTTGAACCCAGTTCACGAAACGAACAGAAAAGCCGGGAAGGTAATAAGTTTTTGGGGCGGTAGTCCCCCTTCTATTTGGGCGTTTAGTAAGACCTGGCAATTCTTGGGTGCTTCCCCGACCAAATAAAGTTTCGGAAGCTCTTAAATATAGTTTTAGAGAAAGATTTAGGCAGAAGAACCAGAACAGTCTGGAAAAGATAGAGCAATCTGGGCAAAATGTTCATCTTTAAAATGTTAGTAGTCCCACCCAAAAAATCTTTCCATACCTTCACCGTGCCCCCATTAAACCCCCAAATTGGGGGCCAACACTTTTAAAATTTTACCCCAAAGTTTTCTCATAGACCCAAATTGTCCCAAGACCGGCATCAAAGACGGGAGGATGTGGGGGGTGAGTAAAAATTACAACAAAAATTGTCCCAAAAAGCGCACTCTTTAATTGCTGTCTGTACCTGGCTCTTTGAGTCCGGTTTACTCTAATATCCTGTAACAAGTGTTCCATGGTGAGCTCAAACGAAAAGGGCACCCAAAGGCAAAACCCTGCCTTGGTGCCCCTTTTCTGATCTTGATAGGGGAGGATAAGGAGCCATTAATTCATAGTTGAGCAGTTGGGTCATGGTATAGAGCCAAAATTCGTTGAATACTAGTGGGTCCTAGATCCAAATGATCAAGCACTTGTCGCAGAAAAGTCCAGCTCACCCTATTGAATGCTTTCTCCGCAAAGGAAAGCATCATGCATGGGGTCCTAGTGATCCTAACCTGATAAATGATACTAAACGTCTTGAGTGTATTGTCTCGTGATTCTCACAGTGGGACAAAGCCCATCTGATCAAGGTGAATGACATCGCCCAAGAATGAGTTAAGTCTCACCGCGAGCAGCTTGGCAAACAGTTTCACATCTGTGTTTATCAAAGAAATAGGCCTCTAACTGGCACAGAGGGAGCAATCTTTACCCTCCTTTGGGATTAGTGTAATATGGGCCTGTAAGAAGTCCGATGCGAAGCAATGGAGTGGGGAGACTGAAAAAAAAGCATCCAGCAGGGGACAGGAGAGTTCCGAAGCTAAAACTCTATAAAATGTAGCAGTATACCCATCTGGACCTGGGCTTTTCACCGTCGGGAGGGAGGGATTTAATTTAAGACTCTTCAAAAGCTTTCGTCCTATTCAGGAAGATCTTAGATAAAGCGGTTCTCGCGAGGTACGCACCAAGCCCTTCGGTGCCAGAATGCTCAGAAGATGGCAGAAGATTATAAAGATCTTTATATAATGCACTAAAGCTATTAAGAATTTCCGGGGTTGTATGAACCCGTTTACCTGCCGGGTTCTTTATCGAAGGGATGTACAATGAGGCCCTTTTATCTCTAAGTGCTCTTGCTAATTGCCTACCGGGTTTATTACTCCACTCACAATATGCACTGGAGCAAATCTGCTTAAAGCGCTTATGCATGTGGTCCAACATTTGTATGACATCATGGCGAGCTTGAGTCAGCAATCTGAGATCAGATTAATTTTGAGAATTTTTATGTACCATTTCTAAGGCAGCCAGCCTGGCTAGAAGTATCTCAAGTTTCGCCAATGCTTCACGTTTTAGCCAAGAACCGTGTTTCATCAACACCCCTCTCAGCACACAGTTCAGTGTGTGTGAACTACAATCCTCAGACATCCCCCTGCAATATCTGTTGTATTATATTGTGCATTTGAATTGGTATGTGTGTGAACTACAATCCTCAGCCATCCCCCTGCAATATCTGTTGTATTATATTGTGCATTTTAGAGAAGGGGAACATCTCTCCTTATTGAGAGCACCAGTTAAGGTGTGTAGTGTTTTGATTGCCTTTTAGCCCACTACTAAGCATCTGCATATCACAAGGCATTATGGGAAAGGAGCTGGAAAGCTCACTGCGCCCTCTATGGGTTTGTAAAAACCTCAATTTACTTCTGATTCACTGAATCTTGGAAGCAAAAAGGAATAATTGTCAAGCCAATATTGCTCATCTACATACGCCGTTTCTGGGTTTTGCCCCTCATCAGTGTAGAGCAGAGCGATATTGGCTTGACTAAATTGAGGATTTGTTACAACCTATAGAGGGCGCAGTGAGCTTTCCAGCTCCTTTCCCATAATGCCTTGTGATATGCAGATGCTTATGGGTGGGAAAAAGGCAATCAAAAACACACACACCTTTACTGGTGCTCTCCATAAGGAGAGATGTTCCCCTTCTCTCTGCCACTCATTGCCTCCCACCAGTAAAGGGCCAATATCGCTCTGCTCTACACTGATGAGGGGCAAAACCCGAAACGCGGGTATTAGATGACCAATATTGTCTAGAAAAATATTCCTTTTTGCTTCTCAAAGATTCATTGAATCAGAAGTAAATTGAGGATTTGTTACAACCTATAGAGGGCGCAGTGAGCTTTCCAGCTCCTTTCCCATAATGCCTTGTGATATTGTGCATTTGAATGATATATGTTTGAAGAGATAGCATCCCAGCTCTCTGTTCCCTAATGACCCTGTGTTTATTTGTTCAGCCATTTGATCCCAAATCTTACATTGAAGTCTGTTTTCTGTGAAGGGCCATTTGTAACGCCACCCATTTACAACACCTGAGTTCACAAATGACAGGAATGACCAGCTCAGAGCACACTATAACTTTGAGAGCTGAGATCAATCTGACCATCGGTCAATCTAACATCTATAGCACTGCATGATTTGAAACTGCTAGATTTGAAAGTGATAGATTGTAAGTGATTTGAAAAAATAGGACCGAAATGGGACAGAAGTGGGCATAAGGGGGCCAGGAGGAAGGCTTTTTTGTGAGTACCTATCTTTAGAGTCCACAACTCATTCACCATGCTCACTAAAAGTATCTACCTTGCGCCATCTCCCTTTACTGTACCATCCAATTTTCACCCCTGACAATTCTATCCATATCAGCGCCTCTCTCCTCCCCTCACCCATGTATACATCCCACACACTTTTCTCCCTTTTTAACTACTCCAAATCGCCTGCTTGCATAGTGCTGCACAAACGCCGCTTATACTCATCACTTAACCATCTTCTTTCTCCTGCTTCTCGCTGCAGGTGACATCTCTCTTAACCCCGGCCCTCCTTTCTTTACTGCTCATCCCACCTCCTCCTTCCATAGAAGCCCTGCTAACCTGCTCGCTATTCGGTGTACGTCTTTTCCTGCCCCTTTTAAATGTGCCCTGTGGACCGCCCGATCTGTTTGCAATAAACTCACTGCTGTTCATGACCTGTATCTTTCTCATTCCCTCAACCTGCTAGCTGTCACAGAAACATGGCTCCAGCCATCTGACACCGCTTCCTTTGCTGCCTTCACCTATGGTGGCCTACACTTCACCCACACCCCTAGACCTGAGAACAGGCTGGGTGGTGGAGTCGGCTTACTTCTCTCTCCACACTGCACTTACCAGGTCATTCCTCCCGCACCCTACCTCACTTTCCCCTCCTTTGAAGTCCACACCATTAGACTCTTTTGGCCATTTTCCATCAGAGTCGCAGTTGTATATAGACCCCCTGACTCACCCCGTCAGTTTGTGGATCATTTCGCTGCCTGCCTCCCTTATTTCCTCTTCTGAAATGCCCACTCTCATCATGGGTGATTTCAACATCCCCATTGATGACCCCAAGTCTCCTTCTGCCTCTCAGTTTCTTTCACTAACCTCTTCTCTTGGCCTCTAGCAGTTTACAGACTCTTCCACCCACAAGGATGGGCACTCTCTTGATCTGGTCTGCTGTCGTCTATCATCAATTTCTAACCTCACTAATTCTCTTTATGCTCTCTCTCATCATAACCTTATCTCTTTTACTATCAATAATTCTCAGCCTTTTCTGGACATACCTGCCCATCACACATTCCAAAATATCCGCTCCATTAACACCCAGGAACTCATAGACATCATACAGTCCTCAAATACCCCAATCTTCTCCCTCTCCTGTCCTGACCCGGCTGTCAAAAATTACACAAAACTCTCACAACCACACTGGACATATTGGCACCGCTCACACACCGCACCACCAGAGTCAGACGCCAGCAGCCTTGGCACACGCCTCAGACTCGCCATCTGTAGCGATGTTCCAGGTGTGCTGAGCGTCTGTGGAGAAAGTCAAAGCTACCTGCAGACTTTCTCCACTATAAATTCATGCTCAGGACTTACCACACTGCCCTTCATTGTGCCAAACAAAAATATTTCACCTCCCTCATCTCAACCTTACACAACAACCCAAAACGCCTGTTTGACACTTTCCACTCCCTCCTCAGAACTAAAGCTCAGACCCTGGTCCCTGACCTCTGTGCTGAACACCTGGCTACTCACCTCAAAGACAAAATTGACAGTATCCAGCATAACATCTCATCACAAACCCCAAGCAGCACACATCCTGTCCCTCCCCACACATCCTCTAGTCTGCTCTCAGCTCTTGACCCAACGACAGAAGAAGAAGTATCCAGGCTTCTCCTGTCTGCTCGTCCCACCACCTGCTCTAGTGACCCCATTCCCTCCCACCTTCTCCAGTCTATTTCTCCAGCTGTCCTCTCTCACCTCACTACAATCTGTAACCTCTCTCTCTCCACTGGGATCTTTCCATCCTCCTTTAAACAGGCTACTATAACCCCCTTACTAAAAAAGCCCTCTCTGGACCCATCCTGCGCTGCCAACTACCGACCAGTCTCTAACCTTCCCTTCATCTCTAAACTCCTGGAACGCTTGGTCTACTCTCGCCTAATCCGCTATCTCTCTGCTAACTCTCTTCTCGATCCTCTACAATCAGGTTTCCGCACCCTACACTCCACGGAAACTGCTCTAGTTAAAGTCTCTAATGACCTCCACACTGCTAAATCTCAGGGCAAATACTCGTTGTTGGTTCTTCTGGTTATCTCTGCAGCATTTGACACTGTTGATCACCATCTTCTCCTCAGCACGCTCAGCGCCATTGGCCTCCAGGACACTGCTCTTGCTTGGTTCTCGTCCTACCTCTCTGACCGCTCCTTCAGTGTCTCATTTGCAGGTTCTACTTCTTCTCCTCTCCCTCTTGCTGTTGGGGTCCCTCAGGGGTTGGTTCTTGGTCCACTCCTCTTCTCAATCTATACAGCCCCCATTGGCCAAACCATCAGTAGATTTGGCTTCCAGTACCATCTCTATGCTGATGACACCCAATTATACACCTCTTCCCGAGACCTCACTCCCGCCCTGCTACAGAACACCAGTGACTGTCTGTCCACTGTCTTTGACATCATGTCCTCTCTCTATCTCCAACTAAATCTCACTAAAACTGAACTTCTTATTTTTCCCTCAGCTACTAACCAACCCCCATATGCTATTTCTCTCTCAGTGTGTAGCATCACCATATTACCTAGGCAGCAGGCTCGCCGTCTTGGGGTTATACTAGACTCTGATCTGTCCTTCACCCCATATATTCAATCCCTTGCCCGCTCCTGTCACCTGCACCTCAAGAACATCTCCTAAATCCGTCCTTTTCTCACTGTGGAAACACCTCAAACTCTCATTTCTGCTCTTATTCTTTTTCGTCTTGACTACTGTAACTCCCTGCTTATCGGTCTCCCTCTCTGTAAAATCTCCCCTCTCCAATCTGTCCTGAATGCAGCAGCCAGGCTTGCCGCTATTCTGATGCCTCTTCCCTGTGTCACCCGCTGCACTGGTTGCCCATCCAGTACAGAATTGTAACAGACCTGGGTTGTGGATCCACTGAGCCACCGCAAGCGATGGCGTAAGCCACACCAGGGAACGGAGTCTAAGTGGAACCCGGTTTTCACCAGAGCCCGCCGCAAAGCGGGATGGACTTGCTGCGGCGGAATTCCACCAGGTCGCTACCCCTGATGTGACTTGCTTGCGATGGTAGCCAAGGAATAGCGCGGTACAGAATCGGCAGGCAAACTCGTAGTCAGGGACGGGCAGGAAGGTCGGGGCAGGCAGCAAAGGTTCGTGGTCGGAGAACGTAAGCCGGAGGGACTGGTACACAGTATAGACAACCGGAACGTAGAAAGGGCTTCCTCGCATAGGTATGGGCACTATGGAATCGGCGAGGGCCAGGAAGAGGTGGAGCGAATATATAGGGACAGTGGCAGGTGTTTGCAATTATGGGCGCGCTGGCCCTTTAAATTTGCGAGAGCCGGCGCGCGCGTGCCCTAAGGAGCCAGGGCGCGCGCACCGGCCGCGCACACAGTCCGGAGCGCGGTCAGGTGAGGAGGGAGACTTTCTGGGACGGGGGAGCCCACGGGACGCGGCGTTGTCCGCGTCCGGTGCGGCCCGTGTAAACGGGCAGCGAGTGCGCCTGCAGCCCGGACCCCGGGCTGCAGCGCCACTCGTGACAGTACCCCCCCCCCTTAGGTCTCCCCCTCCCTTTGCCCTGAAGAAATCTCTGGAGTAAGTTTCGGTCCATGATGTTCTCCTCCGGCTCCCACGATCTTTCCTCGGGACCGAACCCCTTCCAATCAATAAGAAAGTAACGTTTCCCCTTGGTCTTCTTCATAGCCAGGATTTCCTTCACGGCAAAGACGTCCGAGGCATCCGCCACCGGGGCAGGGGAAGACACTTTCCGAACGTACCTGTTCAAGATGACTGGCTTTAGTAGAGAAACGTGGAAGGAGTTCGGAATACGCATCGAGGGGGGGAGCCGGAGCTTGTAGGCCACCGGATTGATCCTCTTCAGGACTTCAAAAGGGCCAAGGAACCGGGGACCCAGTTTGTAGGACGGAATCCTTAGGCGAACATGTCTGGAGGACAACCAGACCTTATCCCCAGGCTTGAACGAGGGCGGGGTCCTCCTGTGTCTATCGGCCTGGAGCTTCATCCGAGCAGAGGCCCGGAGCAAGGATTGCTGCGTGTTGTCCCACACCGACTTCAGGTCACGGACCAAGGAGTCCACCGCAGGAACGTCCGAGACCGATGCCAGCGGGAGGGGCGGGCGGGGATGTAATCCATACACCACGAAAAATGGAGAAGCGCCCGTAGAATCGGAGTCCAAGGAATTGTGGGCGAATTCGGCCCAGGGCAACAAGCCTGCCCAATCGTCTTGCTGGGCCGAGACGAAATGACGTAGGTAGTTCTCTAAGATCTGGTTAGTTCTTTCTACCTGCCCGTTCGACTGCGGGTGGTAAGCGGAGGAGAAGTCCAATTGCACTTTGAGCTGAGAACAGAGAGACCGCCAAAAACGGGAGACGAATTGAACTCCGCGATCGGACACAATGTGTCGAGGGAGGCCATGCAGGCGGAAGACATGCTGGAAGAAGAGGGTTGCCAAACGAGGTGCAGACGGAAGTCCAGGCAAAGGTACAAAATGCGCCATCTTAGAGAAGCGATCGGCGATGACCCAAATGACAGTATTGCCCGCCGACGGCGGAAGATCCGTGATAAAGTCCATGGCAATCTGGGACCATGGACGATCCGGAACGGGCAAGGGAAGGAGCAATCCTGCTGGCTTGAGGTGCGGTGTCTTGTTGCGACCACACGAAGAGCACGAGGCCACAAAGTCTTTCACATCCTTGATTAGGTCGGGCCACCAGTAGTACCGCCCAATGAACTGCGCCGTCTTCCGGACTCCCGGGTGGCCGGCTACCCGAGAGCCATGACCCCATCTCAGGATTCTTCTCCGAAGGGATGGGCGCACATAGGACTTGCCCGAGGTACCTGCCGTAAATCTACTGGAGCCACGGTGATCAGACGGTTGGGAGGAATGATGTGGGCAGGTGGAGAGTCCTCCCCAAGCACGTCCGACGCCCGAGACAGAGCATCGGCTTTGACGTTCTTCTCGGCTGGGCGGAAATGGATCGTGAAATTGAAGCGCGAGAAGAAGAGAGCCCAACGAGCCTGCCGGGGATTAAGGCGCTGAGCCGTCTGAAGGTACACAAGATTCTTGTGGTCAGAGTAGATAGTCACTGGATGTCGGGCTCCTTCAAGAAGATGACGCCACTCCTCAAGCGCCAATTTAATGGCCAACAGCTCACGGTCACCAATGGTGTAGTTCTTCTCCGCAGGAGAGAACGTTCTTGAGAAGAACCCACATGTGACCAACTTGCCCTTGGAATCCCTCTGAGAGAGCACCGCCCCTGCTCCCACGGATGATGCGTCCACCTCCAGAAAAAACGGATTCTCTACATCCGGACGAGACAAAACTGGAGCCGAAGCAAAGGCCGCCTTGAGCCGGGAGAAGGCATCTTCGGCCGCTGGTGGCCACAACCTCGGGTTGCCAGCCTTCTTAATAAGGGCCACAATGGGAGCCACTAGCGTCGAAAAGTGTGGGATAAACTGACGGTAATAATTTGCAAAGCCGAGGAACCGTTGAATAGCCGAAGGCCTGTTGGACGAGGCCACTGCAGGACGCTGACTGCTTGGCAGGATCCATTTGCAATCCCTTGGCGGAAACAATATACCCGAGGAAGGGCAGGCTGGATTGGTGAAATTGGCATTTCTCCAGTTTGGCGAAGAGGCGATTCACCCGAAGGCGATTAAGGACCTGGCGCACATGGAGACGGTGGGACTCGAGATCAGGCGAAAAAATCAATATGTCGTCCAGATACACGACCACGCATACATATAAGAGGTCCCTGAAGATGTCGTTAACGAACCCTTGAAACACCGCGGGGGCGTTACAAAGACCGAAGGGCATAACTAGGTACTCGAAATGCCCATCCCGCGTGTTGAATGCCGTCTTCCACTCGTCGCCTTCTCGGATCCGGATCAGGTTATAGGCCCCACGTAAGTCCAGTTTGGTGAAGATCCTAGCTCCCCGAAGGCGGTCGAAGAGCTCCGAGATCAGCGGCAGTGGGTAGCGGTTTTTCACCGTAATCTTATTCAGACCGCGATAGTCGATGCAGGGTCGAAGTGAGCCATCCTTCTTTTCCACAAAGAAGAAGCCAGCTCCAGCTGGTGAAGAGGACTTGCGGATAAAGCCTTTCTTGAGGTTCTCCTGTATGTAGTCTGACATGGCCTTGGTCTCGGGGACCGACAGAGGGTAGACTCTACCCCGAGGAGGGGTTGTGCCAGGCAACAGGTCTATAGGGCAATCGTAGGACCGGTGAGGTGGCAAGGAGTCTGCCTGTTTTTCGGAGAACACGTCGGAGAGGTCTTGATACTCTGCCGGTAACCCAGGCAACGGCTTCATGGGCGCAGGCGGAGAGGTGGGACGCACCGGGCGTGGTGCGGACAGACAACGATGCTGGCAGTCTTGTCCCCATCGTGTAACTTCGCCCGTCTTCCAGTCCAAGACCGGGGCGTGGCATTGCAGCCAGGGTAACCCCAACAGGATAGCAGACGAAGAACGGGGTAATACGTAGAACACGATTCTCTCGCCATGGAGTGCCCCTACATGCATAGTAACGGGCTCCGTACGGTACTGGATAGTATCGCGCAGGACCTCCCCACTCACCGAAGAGATCGCCAGAGGCTTAACGAGTCGAACGGTGGGAAGGCGAAGCTTCGACACCAGGGCGGCATCCATAAAATTTCCTGCCGAGCCGGAGTCCAAGAAGGCGGAGGCTTGAAACATCACGCCAGCACTAGAAGAGATCTGCACCGGCATGGTCAGACGTGGAGAGGAACTGTGCACACCCAGGGACGCCTCTCCCACGTACCCTAGGTGCGAGCGTTTCCCTGGCGCGGGCGAAGCGGGCAGTCCCTCAAGAAGTGTTCAGGACTAGCACAGTACAGGCATAGGTTTTCCGTGCGGCGTCGGGCACGCTCTTGTACTGAGAGAAATGCACGGTCGACCTGCATGGGCTCCTCGCTGGAATGCTGAGGTGGCGGTACCGGAGGTTTCTGGAATACCGGAGCCAAACGCGGGAAGCGACGAGGTCGAGCAGAGTCGCGTTCCTGGCGGAGCTCTTCTTCTCTCTCAGAGAAACGCACATCAATCCGCGTGGCCAGGTGGATCAACTCAGACAAGGAAGCCGGAAGATCCCTTGCGGCCAGGGCATCCTTTACCCGGCTAGAGAGGCCCTTCTTGAAAGTGGCACAGAGGGCGGCCTCATTCCAGGTCAGCTCCGAGGCCAAAGTACGGAATTGGATGGCGTAATCACCCACCGAGGATTCTCCTTGGCGTAAATTCAGGAGTGCGGTCTCCGCTGACGAAGCCCGTGCCGGTTCCTCAAAAACGCAGCGGAACTCCTTGAAGAAGGCCTGCAGGTCGCCCACCAGAGGATCTCCCCTGTCCCAGAGGGGGGTTGCCCATGCCAGAGCCTTCCCGGAGAGCAGACTGAGGACAAACGCCACTTTTGCGCGTTCGGACGGAACTGGTCGGCCATTAGCTCCACGTGCATCGAGCACTGAGTAACAAACCCCCTACATAGCTTCGGGTCTCCCTCGAACTTTGAGGGAAGCGAAAGCCGGAGCTTAGGCCCCAGGGCGGCGTGGGCAACGGCAGGTGCTGGAACTGGCGGTGAAGACGGTGGAGACTGCCGTTGGGAGGAGACGAGTTGCTGCATCATGGACGTCAGCTGATCCAAGTGCTGTGCCTGCTGCGTCAGCTGCTGGGACTGCTGGGCAACGACGGACGTCAGGTCTTCCAGGCTGGGTAACGGAACCTTGGCGGGATCCATGGCTGATTCCAACTGTAACAGACTGGGTTGTGGATCCACTGAGCCACCGCAAGCGATGACGTAAGCCACACCAGGGTATGGAGTCTAAGTGGAACCCGGTTTTCACCAGAGCCCGCCGCAAAGCGGGATGGACTTGCTGCGGCGGAATTCCACCAGGTCGCTACCCCTGATGTGACTTGCTTGCGATGGTAGCCAAGGAATAGCGCGGTACAGAATCGGCAGGCAAACTCGTAGTCAGGGACGGGCAGGAAGGTCGGGGCAGGCAGCAAAGGTTCGTGGTCGGAGAACGAAGCCGAGGGACTGGTACACAGTATAGACAACCGGAACGTAGAAAGGGCTTCCTCGCATAGGTATGGGCACTATGGAATCGGCGAGGCCAGGAAGAGGTGGAGCGAATAGATAAGGACAGTGGCAGGTGTTTGCAATTATGGGCGCGCTGGCCCTTTAAATTTGCGAGAGCCAGCGCGCGCGTGCCCTAAGGAGCCAGGGCGCGCGCACCGGCCGCGCACACAGTCCGGAGCGCGGTCAGGTGAGGAGGGAGACTTTCTGGGACGGGGGAGCCCACGGGACGCGGCGTTGTCCGCGTCCGGTGCGGCCCGTGTAAACGGGCAGCGAGTGCGCCTGCAGCCCGGACCCCGGGCTGCAGCGCCACTCGTGACAAGAATACTGCATAAACTAATTACTTTCACCCATAACGCTCTCCACAGTGCTGCACCCCCATACATCTCCTCCCTCATCTCTGTCTACCACCCTGCTCCGCTCAGCTATGGACATCAAACTACAGACCATAATCATCCAAACCTCCCATGCCCGTCTTCAAGATTTTGCACGTGCTGCACCCATTCTCTGGAACATCCTACCACGTACCATCAGGCACAATCCTAGCCTTTGCAGTTTTAAGACTGTCCTGAAAATTCATCTTCTTAGGCAGGTCTACCATGATCCCTAATTGCTAGCCCCCACTTTCTGTCACACACATTTCTGTCACTCCCTACACTAGGGCACTCACAGACACTTATCTGTATATAGATGTACTGTCCTGGTGGCAGGTTCACCCAATTTTTATGTAAACCTCCCCATATTTATAAAATATGGCTGGGCCATTGTAAATTTAGCACTTCTCCCCCTTTGTCTCCCCCAGACACCCTCATAGATTGTAAGCTCTTGCGAGCAGGGCCCTCACACCTTGTGTCTCACCTGTAAGTAGCTTTCATTTTGTAATGTCTGTCTTTTGTCTGTAATTAGACCCTCTACATTGTAAAGTGCTGCGGAATTTGTTGACGCTATATAAATAAAGATTATTATTATAGTGCTCCCCATTTAACTTGAGGAGAAGTGTCATCTGAACTATGACCGTCAGCAAAATGCTGGATCAATTGTTTAAGATCAGCCAAACAAACTGAGTCACTGAGGAGGGTCTCATTGAGCTTCCAGGTGAAAGCCCTTCGAAAGGTGGATGACAATTTTAGTGAACAGTGTATTGGAGCATGGTCTGACAAATAGATATTGTCAATCGAGAGTGCTTCCAGATTAGGGAGAAGGGATTGCTGCACGAACACTTAGTCGATACAACTGTACACATTGGGCCATGGCGAGTAATAGGAATAATCCCGCGTTGTGAGGTGAGAGAGCCTCCAGGCATCGCAAAGCTGTATATCGTGCAGCAGTTTTTTAATTTTATTTAATTTATTTAAAGAAATAGCCGATTTACCAGATGAGGTATCTATGTCGATGAAGGGCTAAATTAAAATCACCGCTGACTATAAGGGTCCCCTGGGTGAATTCAGTAAGTTCATCGAGGGTTTTAGATAAAAAGGAGAGCTGTCCCTGGTTGGGGGTATAGATGTTTGCAATCGTGTATATTGTACCCTGTATATTGCACTTTACAAAAATAAACCTGGCTTCCTGGTCCTCTCGGACCTCTATTATTTGATGGACAAGGAACTCATGGAATAAAATTGCTACCCCATTAGTTTTGGATTCTTTACAGCAACTGTGACACCAGGCAGGGTAATATCTATTTTTCCAGGAGGACATCTGGCCACGGAGTAAATGTGTCTCTTGGACACAGAGTATCTGTGTTCGAAGTTTGTGCATATGGTACAAAATTTAAGAACGTCTCTCAGGGATTTTAAACCCCTTCACATTGAAGGAAGAAATTTTTAAGGCCTCCATACCTGTCTGTTAAAAAAAGGCACCAATGCAATACCACAGGATCCCAGGTCGACAATGGAAAAGTAACAGAGTTTGAAACAGAAACAATAAAAACAAATAGCCAATCAGAAACATATTTGGCAAATAAGCTAAGGTTCGTGGCAAGGAGACCGCAGTGGATAAGCGGGGTACGCTTATACCTATCCCTATTAGGGGAAAATGGCTGTCATCTCGAGAATTGGAGTGTTGCAGTAATCTGCGAACAGTGACGTTCATCATACAGATCACAATAAAAGTTCTAAAGAACCAACCTGGCCCAAAAAAAAAAAGCCAAAACATATCTAAGAGTGTGTAGCGGAGAATTACAATAATAATACTTTGAAACACTATAGGACCCAAATGAAAGTGAGATAGCGCAGCGAGCTGGACCATAACCACAAGGGAGGGCCAGGAAAAAGAGGTAGTGAAGGGAAAAGGGAGAGGAGAGATTGAAAGGAAAAAAATAAAAAAAATAAGGGAGGAGGAAGGAGAGGGGGAAAGGAAAGGGCAAGACCCTACCAGGTTTTCCTGAGTGTTAAACAGACACTTCCAGCACAACTACCCTGCCAATGCTACTCTGAGGTGATAGAGAAGGCAAAGGATGCAAATCTATGTATCCTGACAAGGAGATCATTACGGCTCACAGTTTTTAAGGCAGCAGGCTTCTTCTGACAGGGTCCCTCCCAACGTCGAGGGAAAGAGAGCCTCGTTGAATCTTGCGCGCCCTCTGAGATTTTGGGGTCCCCACGGATCCAGAACGCTTAGAAGAGTCCACAGACGCCAGTACCACGTTACTGGGTGTAGGGGTAAATAGGGAGTCCCAGTCAGGAAGGGCACAGACGGCAAGTCAAGAGCCTCAAGAAAAGCTGGCAAGTCCAATGGGTTATGAAAGGCTAGAATCTCCTCTCTGCATCAAACTTGCAAAGAGAACGGGTATCCCCACCTATATGGGATATGGTGTGATTGCAGGATCGCAAGTAAAGGCTTGAGGGCTGCTCTCAGTCTCAGTGTACGCCTCGAAAGATCTGGAAAGATCGACAATTTGGCTCCCTCATAGACAATGTCCTGAGCCAATCTTGCCTTTCTCATTATCTGCTCTTTGACCACATAATAATGGATGCGGAAAATCACTTCTCGTGGTCTCGAGCTGTCCTGGCTTTGAGGTCTTAGGGACTATGCGCCCTGTCTATCTCTATGTGTTCATCTTCTTTTCTTCCCAGAAGTGAATTAAAAATTTTTGTGAGTATCAGAACCAAATCTTGTGTTTTGATGGACTCTGATAAACCCCATATCCTCACGTTGTTTCTTCTGTTTCTGTTTTCAAGGTCATCTAGGTGGTCGACCATGTTCTGATGCAGGACTCTTTGGTGTGCTAGGGAGCTTTGCAGGTCTGCAATAGAAAGCTGCGCTGCTTCTTGGAAGGTTTCTAGGGACTGTACTCTCTGTTGTACATCTGAGATATCGGATTTCACTTTTTGGAGATCGTGACGCCAAGCCGTTATTAGGTTTTGTACTAAAGCTGCCAAATCACTTTTGGCCGGCAGAAGGGAGAGTACTACTCAAAGCTCTGGGTGGCCACTGGGCAATGGCCTTGTCAGCCGGAATTGCGGTAGTCAATACAGCAGGCCTTTGGGTTAGGTGCAATGTAGAAGCAGCTATAGCATCCCGCTGCATGTGCTGCACAGGAGTGGATAGAGTATCATGATTACAGTCCTGTGAATGTGACTGTAATAACTGAGTGGAGCTAGATGAGAGAATCAGGTGTGAGTTTCTCCTGTCATTCTCCAGAGGGACCATGACAGAGTCCATTGAGGATGAGGGTGGGCTATCCCCTCCAGAAAGGTGGCGTTGGTAATTTGCCAGCGTGTCATAAGCAGGGCTTCTCCTCTTCCTGGTTCCCTATGATGGCGGTGTCTCCTGCAAAGCAGGGAGGGGGTACTTGTCAAGTGGTAATTTGCTGGTTATAGCAGCTTCACCCCTCTCCATGGGACATCTCCCCTAAATGGGTGCTGCTCAACAGCCACAATGTCAGGGGCTAGTCTCTGGCCACATGAGGCCAATTCAGGTGTCCCAGGGGCTCCCTGTGTCAGGGCCATGTGGGAGTTTATCAGTGGACTTACTGTCCTTAATGGCGGCTCCATGCTGCTCTGCGCTGGCTCACTCTCCTCCCGGCGCTTTGTTATCTGTAGCTCACGGAGCTCCTGTGGAGAAGCCTCAGGGAGATGGAGTTCCCGCAAAACGGCTGGTGTCTAAGGCCGCAGGACTCGTTGCTTGCAGCGTCCCGCCACGCCGCACTTCCAGCTGAGTCAGTGTGGCAGATGGCGCCCGCCGCGGGGAAGAATCCCTGGAGGACACTGGGAGGTCCGCAAGCAGGGAAAAAAAGTTTTAAATTAGCACCCCTTCGTCCTCGGTAGCTGCAGAGGCTCTCCCCTTCATCTTGCCCTTCTTCCCATGATTCGCTGAAATTCTCCTTTGATTAGAAGGCCGGAGACGGAGCTCCACAACTCGCGTCCTTCCTGCAGCATGCTAGGCCACGCCCCCCTGTTTTACTAATTTTACACAATGTTTTATGTTTTACTAATTTTACACAATAGAAATGCTTTTGTAAAAAAATTACTTTTTTATGTCGTTGTAGGCTGCTAGACTGATTATGGGCTTGTTTTTTGTGGGCTGGGTTGACCTTTTTATTGGTACCATTATGGAATGCATATGCTGCTTTTATAATCTGTTATTCAATTGTTTTCAAAAGGAAAACATTTTTTTTGCATCACCTAGACTGATTTGCGTTTTTTTGGGTATCTTTTTGGGGCAAAAGGCTTTTTGGGGTTTTTTAAATGAATTTTTTTTTGGAAAGGAGGGTAAAGAAAATACTGCAATGGGAGATGGGCAATTGTTCTAAAAAAGTGGAAAAATTTTTAGAATTTCGGGAAAAACTTGGTTTGAACGAATTTCAAAATTTTGGGGTACTTGGGTGAACGAAGGTCTTTTGATTGAAAAAATGTTGCGAGCACATGGCGTTACATGGGGCAAAAGCATCGGGGAGGAGAAGGGGCATACCCTGATGACATGTGCAGGAAAAAGCCAATGAGACCGCAGGATTCTGGACGTCACCCACTATAAAGTCCGGGGGCGGTGGAACTCCACCCCTCTACTGTATGATCGGGAAGGTGTGCTGCGGCTGATTTTGTGATGCTTTATGAAAAAAAATGATTTTTTTATACAGCGGATTTTTGTGGGGTTTCAGCTTGTCTCAGGGGACTGCTTCTTTTAGTTTTCTTTTTTGTTTTTTTTGGGGGTATTGGATCTGAAGTCCAATGTGGCCCCACTGAGCTGCATATCTTTTTAAATGCTTTTGCTACAGCACATTAAAATTCCGGGGGATCTAAGCCAGTTCTGTTGTTTCATTTAAAGGGAAACAGCGTTTTTAATACAAATACCACTTAATTTTTGGCTGCTCAATTCTTTTGCACAGTTTACTTCGGGTTTAAATTTAAAGCTTTGTTTTTTACTGGGTGACCCAAAAAAAACCCCTTTTTTTTCCCCGAAAAAAAATAAAATTTTCCTGTCCTAATTCACAAGCGAAGGAAATTTAAATTTTTTTTTGTTGGTGGTAGAAAACATGCAATTGAACCGCTACAAAGGTAGTTTGTGGCGGGTCAATTCTTTGCGAAAATTTTCATCCAGGGGTTAATTTAAAAGCGTTGTTTTTTCTGTGGGACAAAAATAAACCGTCTTTTTCACGCCAAAAAATTTTCAATTTTTTGTGCATAATTCACAAGCGAAAAGGTTAAAATTTCAAAATTGTTCTCTTGTTTTGTAGGAAAAAACGCAAGTTTAAAAGCTACAAAAACTAGTAGTTTGTGGCGCTCAAATTTTTTGGCAATTTACACCAAGGGGGGTTAAAATTTAAGCGTTTTTTTTTGCTGTGGTGAAAAAATAAACCCTCTTTTTCACCGCCAAAAAATTTAAAATTTTTCCCTTTAGATAATTCACGACGAAGGGAATTAAATTTTTTTTTGTGTGTGGTAGAAAACACGCAAAATTTTAGCCGCTACAAAAACTTGTATTTGTGGTTGCTCAAATTTTTTGGCGCAATTTTCATGCAGGGGTTTTAGTGTTGTTTGCTTTTTATCTTTAAAAAAAATTTGTTTTTAAACCGCCCGAATAAATTCTGTAGCATAATTCATATCCAAGGGTTAATTTAAACCCGTTGTGTTTTATATTCCTTTAAATACACAGAGTTTTTAACGGCAATACAATCAATTTTTCCTGTCCTTTTTTTGGAGGCAATTTATATCCCAAAGGGGTTTCCAAGCTTGTTTACAGGGTTTATTTTGGGGTCAAATGCAGGGTGTGATTTTATATAAAAATATTTCTGAAACGGTTGTACATTTTAGAACAAAATAGTAGACAGAGAGGTGCGGCTCTTCACTGCGGTGGGAGGGCACAAATTTCCAGGGCCCCGGTTGCGACAGCAAGGGGACGTCGCAAGGGGTACTCGCCCCTGTCTCTAGGGGGTTGTGACTGCAACCAAGGGTTTTTATTGGTTGACTAGGTCATCCACTTCCTCCCAGATGACATCTGACAACCCAGCCCAAAAGTCCGGTGGGATGTCAGACACACACCTTAGTTGGCATGGCCCGGGAAGGGGTCAGGGCCCTCACCGTCCTCAACCCGCCTCTGTCCCACCGGTTCCTCAGCAGAGATCGATCTTCTATGTGGTTTGGGCTCTGCGCCACTATATAGGGGATGAACAATTGAGGAGGGCAGTCAGCAGCTACTTGGCAGCGAAGAAATGGGGCCAATACCCCCTGCTTCTTGCAGTAGGCGGCAAGGTATAGATGTTGAGAGTGGGATGGGAGGTCATGTTGTGAGACTGGTGATGAGGACAGCAGTGACGATGAAACACAAATAGATGATGATGTAGCCGACCGCACTTGGGAGCGGATGAGGGAAGGGCTTCATCATCGTCAGGAGAAGATGGCGTCGCTTGGGGCGTCATAAGCGGCGCAGCCAGCAGTGGGGTCTTGTGGCCGTGAGTCAGCAGGATAGCAGCAGGTGTGAGGTCGGGAGCAAGCGGCACGGGGTAAAAAACCCGCTTCGCAGGTCAAGAAAGTAGCGGCACAGGGGCTCAGCGAGGCGCGGCGACAGTAGTCACTCAGTGCGGAGCGTTGGCGGTTAAAAACCGATAAATCGGCGGTGTTTGGGAGTTCTTTGCTAAGACACCGGAGGAGCGAATTATGGGTATATGTATGAATCTGGTAGGCAGAAAGTGAAGCGTGGCCAGGGAGCTAACGTTGGCACCACGGCCCTGCGTCCAAAACATGCAGCATCACCTTCCCGGTGGCCTGGGAGAATCGTGGCTCAGATGGTGGTTCCATCTGCCGCCGGCAGCAACAGCCAGCAGCAGGCCCAGTGGCAGCATACCATTGCAGCCGTCAAGGCTCCACCACCTCTGCAGAAGGGAGCTGTTTTCTTTGAATCATCTCCCGTCCAGATGCTTCTGCTCCTCGCTACTCATTTCCGCCAGCAGTCGTTCAGCGAAGGGCGATTGCAAAGAAACAACAGTATGCGTCCAACCATCCTAAGGTGCAGAAGCTGACCGTACTCCTGTCCAAGTTGTTGGTGCTGCAGTCCCGCCCTTTCCAAATGGTGGACTCTGCACCGTTCAGAGAACTAACGGCTTGTGGCCGAGCCGAGATGGAGAGTTTCCAAGCCATAATTTCTTTTCCAAAAAGGCAGTACCAGCACTTCATAAATATGTAGAACAGAAGGTGGGCCAGTCCTTGAGCTTATCGGCCCAGGCACACCAACAACTTGGACAGGAGACGCCGCTTTCTCCTCCAACGTTGTCAAACTGCGGCTCCTGCGCCAATGTCCGCCTCCTCCTCCTCCCCCCACCACCCATCTCAGCCTCCACAAGTACAGCTCCATCATACCAATAGTGGGACAGGGGGTCCACCAGTTCTACACCTGGGTTGGCG
>JAODAL010046519.1:0-30849 GCA_025379985.1 Phyllomedusa bahiana | reverse complement strand
TGTTACTGGATAATGCTCTGTGTAATCATGTGATCAACAAAAAGGAATATGATTTCCTTCTACCTGCCTTTCCATGTGAAGCCAATTTATATGGACTTCCCAAAGTCCATAAGGGGTTGTCCCCTTTAAAGGGGTGGACAATTGTTTCTGGAATGTACAGTTACCAAAACGTAGGGAGATATCTCGACCGTGTGCTTTGCGATGTTGACACCGCTTTGCCATGTTATGTTAGGGACCCTTCAGACTTATTGTCCAAAATACACGGGATCATGACAGATGGTGAAACATACTTGGCAAGCGTGGATGTTGGAGGCACTTTATTCCTCAACTCCACAGGACAAAGGTCTACAAGTGGTTGAGTATTTTTTAGATTGCATGGGGGTCCACTACAAATGTACTAATGACTTTGTCCTTGCACTTTTGTCTTTTGTCCTGCATAATAATATCTTCCTAGTTGATTAGAAGGTATACCATCAACTCAGGAGAACAGTGATGGGGAGCCCTTGTGCTCCCACATATGCAAATGTGTTCCTGGGCTGGTGGGAGAAGACAGGTATTTTCTCTGAATGGTTGGAACATCATCTTAAGCATGTCCAATTATGGGTACGTTATGTTGATGACGTTCTCATCCTTTTGCAAGAGAATGAGACGCTTTTTTTGTCTTTTTTGAATGCCCTTAATATAAATATGCTAGGCCTCAGATGTACACATAAAATTAACAAATACACTCTAGCATTCCTGGATGTTTTAATTGCCAAGCATGCGGACAATACATTGGAGACAAAAGTTTTCAGGAAAAAGACGGCTATGGCCTCTTGAGGTGGGAGAACTGTCATCCTCGATCTCTCCCTTTGAGAAGGAATTGCTCAGAAGAAAACATTTTCAAGAGGCAGGCTAAAGAGCTCCAAGAAGGGGTTACCCTAAAAAAGTACTGCAGGAGGCACACCTTTTTGCGAGCAGTAAGGATCGGGTAGAATTACTAAGACTGAAAGTGGATCTAAGGTGGAAGGTAGAGTTCATCTATGAATCATTGAAAGTTTTGATTGTAAATCACAGCAAATTTCTGATATCATCCACAAATATTAGAATATTCTTTTACTAGATCAGAGTCTAAAGGGACTGCTGCCTGATAAATTATTAGTTACATATCAATAGGGTTGCAGTTTAAAAGACAGATTGGTGCAGAGTCATTTTTCTGAAACAGCCAGAGTTGACTGCTGGTTGAGCAGGAGACCACTAGGATGTTACAGATGCGAATCTTGCAGTTTTTGTAAATTTGTACTTAACTGTAAAGACTTCACAAGTGCGACTACAGGCAGTCCCCAGGTTACGAACAAGATATGGACTATAGGTTTGTTATTAAGTTGAAATTGTATGCAAGTTGGAACAGGTATATTTGTTAAATGTAACTCAAGCAAAACAAATGTTTTAGTTTTGTGCAGGGAACGGTTTTTACATTTGTTTTGCTATCTGTGCCCTTGTTTAGAAAATTTCACCTCAATTTCTGTATCTCATGTGCTGCTGTGGCATGCTGGCACTTGGTTATTATGGGGCGTGACTCAGTGTGCGATATCAGCACACTAAGTCACTCTCCATAAATCTCCGCTTGCAACTAGAGGACGGATGTAAGTCGGAACGTTGTAAGTTGGAGACTGCTTGTACAGGGATATGATATTGGATTAAGCATTTCATCAACTGCTTATTCAGTGGGGTGATATATTTGGCGACGTGTCCTTGCCCCCTAAATTATTTGGGCAAGACACATCGTGAGTTTCACAGACATATATATGTGATTACATGGAGGACATTAGGAGATCTGTTGACACATCAATTTCATGGCATATGAGGGAGACACTGAATCCCTGCAATTTATAGGCATTGATAAGGTGACCCCTTCAACATGTGGTGTGAATTGGAATAAGCTGATTTTGCAGATAGAGTGCCAGTGGATATTCAGGCTTAACTCTTATATCCCTATTAGGACTTAATGATAACATCATTTACTTGTTTCTTACAGTCATCTTTTGCTCCCTCTCTTCCTTCTCTTAGTTTGTTTTCCTCCAGTACCACACACCCCTTTTTTAAAGAGGCCCCTTTTGAGTTATATAGAGGAACCAGCTACTTTTGGGATGCACAAAATTTTTTCATTACCCCTTACCCTTGTTGTCAATTTGGTGTGAAATACCAATTGGGGGGTTCATTTATGTCAGTTGGGATAATATTAATGGGCATATTAATGGACATGTTATTGGATTTATTATCACCCTGTACTTTTGGATAACGTTTGTCTGGCATGGATTCTTTTGTCTATTTGGTTTCCAACTGCTCTGGTTAGCCTTGTTAGCCTTATAAATATAAGTTGGGATAATAATACTTACTCTGCCCTGTCTTGATATTGTAAATAGGGGTTGCCCTAATATGACTGCTACAGTATATTTGTATATAATCTGTTGGTGTGTTCTACTATGTAGTTTTCCTGCTCATGCATGGGATGTTAGATTATTTTCAAGGCCAGTGTTGTCGTGATACAGGTGTGGTGGCTGCACGTGTGCATGGTGGTTGAGCTGTAGCTTGCATATTGTGATGTATGTCTGCTAGAGATGGGCGAATCGATTCTAACGAAGTGGAATTCGTTTAAAATTTTGGGGAAAAATTTGGTTTCGGAACGAAGTCGAATTTTGGGGTACTTCGGGTGAACGAATTGGTTTTTGATGAAAAAAATGGCTGCGACACATGGGCTACATGGGGCAAAGCACTTGGGGGGGGAAAAAGGGGCATACCCTGCAGACATGTGCAAGGTGAAGCCAAACAAGACCGGCGGGATTTTTGTGTCACCGCATTATAACCCAGGGTTTATTAAACGTGTTTGGGGGGTTGCCCCCAAAAACCCGTTTTTCAACCCCAAAATATAAAAATTTTTTCCCAAACCAAATTCACAAGCAAAGGTTAATTACAACTGTATCTCGTTGTGTGGGCGTAGAAAACACGCAATTGTAACACGCTACAAAGCTATTTATTTTTGTGGGGCTCAATTATTTGGCGAAATTTTAAACATCCAGGGAAAAAATTAAGCTTTTGTTTTGGGGTGTGCTGACAAAATAAACCGATTTTTAAATGCAAAATTTTAAAAATTTTTTTCCTGAGCCTAATTCAAAGAAAAGGGTTTTTAATTAAAAACTGTTCTCTTGTTGTGTGGCGTAAAAAACAGAATTTAAACCTAAAAAGCTCTAGTTTGTGCACTCAATTTTTTTGGCGCAATTTACATCCAGGGTTAAATTTAAAGCTTTTTTTGCGGTGTGCGACAAAAATAAACCGTCTTTTTCAAGAAAAATTTTAATTTTTCCCTGTAGCTAATTCATGTCCGGGTTAATTAACCCTGTTTGGCTTTACATTTAGTAAAACACACATTTTTTTAAAATTACACTACAAGAAAATTTTTCCGGCCATTTGTGAGCACAATTTATACCCAAAGGGGTTACCCAAGCTTTTTACTGGTTCATTTGGAGTCAAAAACAGGGTGTATATTTATCATATAAGAATCATCATCAAAACATTGTCTGTACATTTTTAAAAACAAAAAACAGAAGGGGGCAGGCTCTGCACCTGCGAGTGCAGGGGCACAAACACCCCTGGAACAGGCCCGGTCGCAGCACAGAAAAGGGGACGTCGCAGCAGGGGTCACTCGGTAGGCCAAAACTGCCGCTGTCATCTAGGGGCCTGTGTTGTTCAGAAAACCCAAAGGGGTTTCTTGTTGGGTTTAAAATATCCCTCTTCCCCCCAGATGACATCGACAACCCACCCCAAGAGTCGGTGGGAACTTCAACACAACCATTTTTTTGGCGGGCCCGGGAGCGGGTCACGGCCCTTACCTGCCCTCACCCCTCCCATCCAGTTCCCCAGCCAAAAGGGTTATATGTGGTCGGGCCACCCTATATAGCGGGGTGAAAAATTTTGAGGAGGGCGTCAGAGCTACTTGGCAGCGAAGAAAGGGGGCCAATACGCCGCTTTTTGCGTAGGCGGCAAAGATAATGTGGGAGGGCATGGGGGTCATTTGTGAGGGGTCACCGGGGGCATCCCAAAGACCGGGTGATGGGGACAGCATTTGATGATAAACACAAATAGTGATGGTTAGCCGACCGCATTGGGAGCCGGGGGGAGCAAGGGCTTAATCATCGTCAGGGAAGAGGGCGCAGTTTGGGGCCGCTGCAGAGCGCACCAGAAAGTGGGGTGTGGCCGTGAGTCAGCGGGATAGCGCAGTGTGAGGGGGGGGAGCCAAGCGGCCAGGGGGTTTAAAAAACCCCCCTTTCGCAGGTCCAAGAAAGTAGCAGCACAGGGGCTCAGCGCGGCAGCGGCGACAGTGTCATCAGGCGGAGCTTTGGGCGTAAACCCATACTCGGCGGGGCATTTCTTTGCTAAACACCGGAGGAGCCGAATAGGGGTAATTTTGAATCGTGGGAAAAAGTGAAGCGTGGCCAGGGAGCTAACTTGGCCCCCGGCCTGGTCAACACAGCACGTCACCATCCGGTGGCCTAGGAGAAACGTGGCTAGAGGGTGGTCCTCATGCCGCCGCAGCAAAAACCCAGCAGCAGACACGCCCAGGGCACGCGCCATTGCAGCCAGTCAAGGGCCCACCACCTTGCAAAGGGACTGTTTCTTTTTGACATCTCTCCCGGTCCAGATGCTCCCCCTCGTTTTTTATGGCCCCGCAGTCTTCAGCGGGGCATTGAAAAGGGAAACAACAGTATGCGTCCAACCCCCTAAGGTGCAGCAGCTGACCGTGCCCTGTCCAATTTTGTTGGTACTGCAGTCCCCCCTTTCCAAATGGGGATCTGCACCGTTCAGAAAAACTAATGGCTTGTCCCGAGCCGAGATGGAGAGTTCCAAGCCAAATTTTCTTTCCAAAAGGCAGTACCAGCACTTAAAAAAAGTAAACAAAAGGGTGGGTCAGCCCTTGAGTTTATCTTTTTTTCCCAAAGGGTGCACGGCAGCGCAGACTTTTGGAGCTGTAACTACGGTCGGGGCCATACATGTCCTTTAGGCCCACTGGGTGAATTTTCCAGCCCAGGCACACCAAATTTGGACAGGAGACGCCGCTTTCCTCCTCCACGTTGTCAAACTGCTGCACCTGCCAATGTCCCCTCCTCCTCCTCCACCACCACCAACATCTCACCTCCACAAGTACTGCTCCATATACCACTGTTAGGGCCAGCGGTTCACGCAGTTCTACACCTGGCTTGCCTGGGGGAAAAAACGAAGTCAACAGGGGGGGGGAACGTCGCTCATCAGCAAGAAAATCGATTTGGCTTTCCCCCGCCCCAAACGCAAATGGGAACCCATGGTGACAAAAAAGGGGGGGAACGGTGTCCGCGCTGCACCGAGGAGGGAGGGTCCATGCCCCCTGCAGGGCGCACGGTTCAATCTGGTTGTGAAAAGGTTCCTGAAGTTTTCCCCGACTTCAGAACATTCTAAAAATTTGGCCGGAAAAAACTGTGCTTCACTTTATCCATTCGTACAAAGCCGGAACACCCCCTCGAGTTGCAGCGCAGAACGGCCTCCCCCAACACACTCTGATATTTGTTTCCACCCCGGGAAATTTCCCGGGCCTGCCATTTTGGGGACCGACGTATGAACAAGAAAGGCCATTAACGATTTTTTGATGATCCGGGGCAGACAGAAGTACTCCCTGTGTAATTTTGATTCAGCCAGTGGCCTCATCTGACACCTGCCGTTTTTTGAGGCCCTTCGGGGGGCGACGTTATTTGTCAGTCCCAGGACTACGGGATGAATAACTTCATTCCACTGCTTTATTTTCCCGGAACAGATCTAAAAATCTGTCTGGGAGGGGACGGAGACGTGGCGAACATCTCGGGGCCACATGGGGTCCGTGGGTTTAAATGGAGGAGGGGGAGGGGGACATTGGGCGAAGCTTGTTGGTTAAATGAGTGGATTTTCTACCCCGGTACAAAAAAGGGGGGAGCGGGGCACTAGGGGGTGGGTGGAGAGAGGAAGATAGGGAGATACCCCAAGCACCCCTGGCAGTATACAGTGGAAAGGAGGCAGGGAGCCCCCCGAGTCCTGGCAGATGGCCGCAGCTGCTTACCCGGCTAGTGAAGCCGAATAGCACTCCGGGGAGGGGATGATTCTGTTCCACCCTATTGGACCCTCGCTACCCGTCCAAAATGGGAGCCTTTTCCCAGCTATTTAGAGGGAAACAAACTCAAAAACTATAGGGGAAAACCCCGTAATGTTGGGGCCGGCCATGTGCGCTCATCCCCCCTCGACAGGGTCTTTTCCGGGGGTTCCTCATGCTCACGTACTACTGCGCAGCTCTGGGGGAAGGTGGGGGGGGAGGAGCGTACCCAGCCCATCAGTGTAAAAAATCTGGAGTCCTGTGGAACTTCCTTAACCGCCAGTGAGGGGGCAGTCGCCGCCAGCGCAGGACCAGGGCAGTCCCCGAACCAACGGTTTGGCCTACTTGCCACTCTGCCCCCCTCAGTTAGAAGTCCGCTGGGGCTACTGGCAGCCAAACTGGTGTGTGGCCACAACTTGCCCAGTTTGCGTGGAGAACTGTCCCGCCCGGCCGTAGGTGGATCAGAGCGGGGGTTTTAGTGCGGCGGGGGGATGTACCCCAAGGGGGAACCCTTGTCCACGGGAAAGGGAAGACTGACCCTTTTCAAGATGAATCAGGCGGGATCGGCCAGGATTTTCAACACCAATGCCCTTTGGGTCATCTGGGTTCAAACAAACCCGCCTCAGCCACATTCTGAGCCCCCCCACCTGATGCCACACATCTGCTGCCAGTTTTCCATCTGCCTACCCCCATCTTTACCGGGAGGTTTGCCACCCACCTCAACACTCTGTATTGTGCCACTTAACCTCATGCGCTGCTGCGTGCTGTTCCGTGAACAACCCCGGGCATTTTGCCATGTCGACCTCATGCTGCTGCTGTGGCGCTGCCTGTCCTCCACACTGTGTCATTGTGCCACTCCTGACCCCCTGCGCTGGCCGGACCTCCCCGCTCTCAGTCATTGGCCACTCTGTGGCTTCCTCCTTTTTGCCCCCCCCTCCAGAATGTCTTGTGCCACTCTCTGACCTCATGCTGTGCTGTGACTCCGCCGTGCCCCCCACACTGTTCATTGTGCCACTGTGACTTCGCTGCTGGGGGGGGGGCCGTGGGGGGGGGTCCGTTCGTCATTGTGCCTTCTGTGGCTTTCCCCCTGTTTTTGCCGCCCCCCAGAATGTCATTGTGCCATGCCTGATTCTCTACTGTTTTCCCCGCCGTGACCTCCACACTGGGGTATTTCCACTCTGTGGCCAAATTTTCTGTTTAGCCACCCCCAGAATTCATTGTGCCCCCTGCCTGATCTCATCCTGCTGCCGCCGTGACCTCCACACTGTGTGATTGTGCCCCCCCGCGGCCTAACACTGTTTTTCCCCCCCAAAATGTCATTGTGCCATGCCCGATCTCATGCTGCTGAATCGTGACCTTTCCCCCTGTAACTGTGCCACTCTGTGGCCCAATACTGTTTTGCCGCCTCCCGAAGTCATTGTGCCACTGCCTGATCTCATCTGCTGCTGTCGTGTCCTCCGCACTGTATCATTGTGTCACTCTGTGGCCTAATACTGTTTTGGCCGCCTCCAGAATGTCATTGTGCCACGCCCGACCTCAAAAGCTGCCCCGTGACCTCCGCTTCGTCATTGTGCCACCTTGGCTTCCTCGTGTTTTTCACCTCCCCGAATGTCATTTTGCCACTGCCTGACCTCATGCTGCCGTGGCTGCCCCCGTACCCCCACCCCGTACTAATTTGCCACCGAGCTTAGCTTTTTTTTTCCCGCTTTTGCTGGCAGACTTTACAGGCTACATTCCCGTTGAGTTTTTTGGGCAGTTTGCCCTCTAAGTGCCCAGGGAATTTTTATAGTGAAGCGATTCTAAGAGGCGGCATCATTGGTGTCATACTAAAACCAACATTGTAGAAAACCAAAAACCAAAAATCCCTTGCTATTTAAAGCATGGGACAAAACGTTTTACAGCACCCCGCAGGCTCTGTGCAGCCTGGAAATGCTGCTTTTTTAAAGCGATTCGTGCCGAAGTTTTAAACAACGAAACGAATTTTGTCGGAAAATTCGGCGAAGTGACCGAATCGAATTTATGAGAAATTCGCCCATCTCTAATGTCTGCCCCTTTATTATGAGAATTCACATTCCCCACAGATGGGGATAACATTGAGCGCAACAACTCCCTGTGGACATACTATTACATTTTCCCATTTTAAGATCTATGTAAGTAACCTTTACTTGCCATTTAGCAAAATTTTTCTCCCACTGATAGTCCGTACCTTTGAACGAAAAAGTGTCTGAGTGTGCGTTTTTTTTTTATGTTTCTTAGGGTTTTGATAGGTACAGTTTTGGGGGATTGTCCTTTTTGGGGCGAATATTCCACTAAGGGTTGAGTTAGGGCTCTCCATGTAGTGATGGTAAAACTAGAAACTCATCTACTCTTATTTTCAGCATAGGTATAAACTCCATCAAGAAGATCACAGGACTATAGGATCTATGGAGGCCCATCACTGTTTGGTGAGTTTTCTTATCCGATTATATATACATTTTGAATAATTACATTAAAAGTTATATTTTATTAAACTATCTTTTTCCTTTTGCATTTTGATGTTTTGGAGACATTATTTTTTACTTTGCAGTATACAAAACAGCCAGCTACAAAGTAAAACTCTGCTTTATATAGGGCAAACAACCACTCCCACATAATTAAGCATGGTTAGCTGATATTCCAGAGAGTTGTTTGAGGCAGTTGCATAGCCACAGCCTCTTCTATTAGGCTGGAGAAGATGACATGGCAGGAGAATTCATGCAATTTGTAATATTTTGATCCCATTTCTACAGCCATCAGCATTATAGAACATCTATCATGCTGATAAGAACTAGCATGCTTCTAAAGCATTACACCAACCGCCTCTAAGCCCTGAGAAAAATATTACAGCAAGAGGACAGCTCTAAGCATATTGCTGTAAAAAATCAAGATGTTCTTAGCAAAGACAGAGGTTGCATATGTTCTCAGATGAACAAATGACTGACTTCCTCAACACCATTGAGAACCAGACTGTTCATCTGGCAGTTCTTGAAAATTGTACATGGACCAGTGTGAGCAGTGTACCTCGATCTGTCCTCTAACCTCCCTCACCTAAATCACATCTCTTGCCACCCCCAGTTGACTACTTTAGTCCCTCTTTCTCTCTTTGCATGCTGTAGACTTAGGTCAGTTAAGAAATGGGCTGTGCCTGCAAGGAGAGAAAATAGCCAGTCATTTGCAGCAGCCGGAAATCCATAACCAGTGCTCCCAAGCTGCTGAGGAACCTTCAATCTGACCTTCTGCTTGCCCCTGTGATCATGCATTATTCCTGGGATAGGTGAAACTTGCTGTTTTGCTCCAGTATGTATTAGGCTATGTCTGCACAGCTTATTGAAAATGCAGTCCAAAATGGCAGTCGGATTACTGACAGCCAAGTGCATTGGGGTTGCGGGAATTCGACGTCGGTCCGGCGGAATATACAACACTATATTCCACCAGACGGTGGTTTAGGTTTAGGAAAACCTCAGTAAAAAAAATCTGTGCCGTTTAGACTACAGCACAGATTTTCTATCGAGGGCTACACAGCGCTGGGTACGGTCAGTTTTTTCAGGGGATTCAAAATACTGAGTCCGCTGAAAAACCGACCGAAATCCAGTGGGACTTTTAATACATGTCTTGTTAACAGTGTCTATTAATTAGAAAAAAATAATCTACCATGAATTTTAGAATTACATTGATCTTATAGTAAATGTTGATCGCTCCCAACAGCAAGAAAGTCAATATTTGTAATAGAGTCCTCATCTAGGAAATCGTTGTGAGTAGGCTTCTGTCTGTGCTTTGCGTGTAAAAGAGATCATGGAGGTCTCTATAACAAACATGAAATTCAAATTCCAGATGGTCTACCACATGACATGATGCAGTTTATAGCAGTCTGTATTCTATAAATGTTATATATATACCCTGATCAGCCATAACCCACAAGCATGAAAACATATGTCACATTTACTACAAAGAAAATCAGTGTGATTTCAAATAATAGGGCTAAATTCCATCTGTCTGGGATTGATTGACTTATGGAGGTGTGTACAAAAAGTGTGAAAGCTTCCTGTAGACTTCTTTGGAAACAATTTAATAGCAAATCCCTTAGAAAGCATGATTACTGTTATAAAAGCCATAGACGGATACATAAAATATTCCACATTGTGATGTATTATAGTTGTTGGGGTCTATCTGTTATTTTCTTATAAATCTAAATTTGTCCTTTTTGTATTTTACCTCATTTTAAATCACAGAAATTAAATGCACACACATGTTTTTGATACACTGGCAGCTATGCTAGTCTTCCCACCTATATAATAACAGATCAACTTTAGGTCGCATGTTTCTGTCATGGGATTGATTGCAGCAGGAATTCTGGTCTTGGTGGGGGAGGGCAGCAGTGTAAGGTCAGTAACGCTAAATTACTGACACTTGAAGTAACCTTTAGTACGGCTGGGATACAATCAAGTATGGGCTGGCTTTCTTAGGAGCGGATGCAACGTTGCACGGGAGGCAGTTCCCGCATTCCAGGTCAGGCATTTGGCAGGTCTTTGGGGGCCTACTAAAGCCTGGGTAATTTAGACACAAAGGGGTGTGCTTTGCTGTCAGAAGCTGGAGCAACAGATACAGCTAAGGTGAAGGCCCCCAGGATTGAGGGATGCCAGAAATAGCCAGTGGGAGACTGGCCAAAATGTATATTAGTGGGGCTAGACACTAGATCCAGACCATGGTAAAGAAAGGCCAAGGGTTTGTTTATATTTTGTTTGCTGTACATTTACACTGACCTGCTGTTATTTGCTGGTTGAATAAAGCTGTCTGAGGCCAGTTTTGAAACTACTGCCTGTGCCAGCATGACATATGTTGGATGCCATAACTAGAGATGGGCGAATTTCTCAAAATTTCGGTTCGGTCCGAATTACTTCGGCACGAATCGCATTAAAAAACAGCTATTTCCAGGCTGCACAGAGCCTGCAGGGTGCTGTAGAACGTTGTGTCATGCTTAAATATGCAGAGGGAGCTTGGTTTGGTCTTCATACAATGTTGTGTTTTAGTATGACACGCAGATGAGTGCCGTTACTCTTAGAATTGCTTCACTATAAAATTCCCTGGGCACTTAAGAGGGCAAAACTGACCAAAAAACTCAAGCGGGAATGTAGCCTGATAAAGTCATGCCAGCGAAAGCTGGAAAAAAACAAGCTGAGAGCTCAGGTGGCAATATTAGTGACAGAGTGTGGAGGTGACGGCGGCAGCCACAGCAGCATGAGATCAGACAGTGTCACAATGACAGGGTCTGGAGGTGACCGCAGCAGCATCATGAGGTCAGAGAGCGGCACAATGAGAGTGTGGAGGTCACGACAGCAGCATTAGCATGAGGTCAGACAGTGGCACAATGACATTCTGGAGGTGGCAAAACAGTAGTAGGCCACAGAGTGGCACAATGACAGAGAGTGGAGGTCACGACAGCAGCAGCATGAGGTCAGGCAGTGGCACAATGACATTCTGGAGGTGGAAAAAACAGTAGTAGGCCACAGAGTGGCACAATGACACAGTGTGGAGGTCACGACAGCAGCCACAGCAGCAGCATGAGGTCAGGCAGTGGCACAATGACATTCTGGAGGTGGCTAAAACAGGAGTAGGCCACAGAGTGGCACAATGACAGAGAGTGGAGGTCACGACAGCAGCAGCATGAGGTCAGGCAGTGGCACAATGACATTCTGGAGGTGGAAAAACAGTAGTAGGCCACAGAGTGGCACAATGACACAGTGTGGAGGTCACGACAGCAGCCACAGCAGCAGCATGAGGTCAGGCAGTGGCACAATGACATTATGGAGGTGGCTAAAACAGGAGTAGGCCACAGAGTGGCACAATGACCGAGAGTGGAGATGACGGCGGCAGCAGCAGCATGAGGTTAGGCAATGGCACAATGACATTCTGGAGGTGGCAAAAACTGGAGTAGGCCACAGAGTGGCACAATGACAGTGTGGAGGTCACGACAGCAGCAGCATGAGGTCAGGCAGTGGCACAATGACATTCTGGAGGTGGCAAAAACTGGAGTAGGCCACAGAGTGGCACAATGACACAGTGTGGAGGTAACGGCAGCAGCATGAGGTCAGGCAGTGGCACAATGACATTCTGGAGGTGGCAAAAACTGGAGTAGGCCACAGAGTGGCACAATGACTGAGAGTGGAGGTGACGGCGGCAGCAGCATGAGGTCAGGCAGTGGCACAATGACATTCTGGAGGTGGCAAAACAGTAGTAGGCCACAGAGTGGCACAATGACACAGAGAGGAGGTGACGGCGGCAGGAGCAACAGCATGAGGTCAGAGAGTGGCACAATGACACAATGTGCAGGTGACCGCAGCAGCAACAACAGCAGCAGCATGAGGACAGAGAGTGGCACAATGACACAGTGTGGATGTCACGGCAGCAGCAACAGCAGCAGAAGCATGAGGTCATAGAGTGGCACAATGACGGAGTGTGGAGGTAGGTGGCAATATCAGTCCCTGGTAAAGATGGTTGGTGGCAGATGGAGAAACTGGCAGCAGATGTGTGGCATCAGGCGGGTGGCGGCATCAGAATAGTGGCTGAGGCAGGTAGTTTGAACCCAGACTCATTTCTAAAAGTTTGGGTGAGGCGTCATGGCTGATGTAGTCTGATGCCTAAGGCATGGGTGTGTGGAAATCCTGACCGATCCACGCCTGATTCATCTTGACAAAGGTCAGTCGTTTCACATTTCCCGTGGACAAGCGGGTTCTCCTTGGGGTAACGATGGCCCCCGCCACACTGAACACCCGCTCTGGTGGAGAGCCAGAAGTCATCCCTCTGCCGCATGGTGACTATTCGGCTGTCACTAGCCAGGCAAATCAGCATGCTGCGGGCCATCTGCACAAGTGACTCCGAGGGGCTCCCTGCCTCCATCTCCACTGTATACTGCCACGGTGCTTGCGGGTCATCTGCCTCGTCTTCCTCATCTCCATCTACTTCCTCCAGCTGCTCCTGCTCCTCCTCTCTTGTCACCTGGGTAGAATATCCACTCATTTCACAAGATAATGCTCCTGCTCCAATGTCCGCCTCCTCCTCCTCCTCCATTTCAGTCCCCAGCGGACTCATGTGGCCACGAGATGTAGTCGCCACATCTCCAGTCACCTGCCCAGACAGATTTTTCAGCATCTGTTCCAGGACATGAAGCAGTGGAATGACGTTATTCATCCCGTAGTCCTGGCGACTGACAAATAACGTCGCCTCCTCGAATGGCCTCAACAAACGGCAGGTGTCACGCATGAGCTGCCACTGGCTGACATCAAAGTTACACAGGGGAGTACTCCTGTCCGCCTGGATCATCAAAAAATGGCCTTTCTCTGTTCATACAGTCGGTCCAACATGTGCAGGCTGGAATTCCAACGGGTGGAAACATCGCATATCAGAGTGTGTTGGGGGAGGCCGTTCTGCCGCTGCAACTCGAGGAGGGTGTTCCTGGCTTTGTACGAATGGATAAAGTGCATGCACAGTTTCCTGGCCATTTTCAGAATCTTCTGAAGATCTGTGGAAGACTTCAGGAACCTTTTCACAACCAGATTGAACACATGCGCCATGCAGGGCGCATGGACCATCCCTCCTCGGTGCAGCGCGGACACCATGTTCCTCCCATTGTCCGTCACCATGGTTCCGATTTGCAGTTGGCGCGGAGAAAGCCAAACATCGATTTCTTGCTGCATGACGCGGAGCAGTTCCTCCCCTGTGTGACTTCGTTCGCCGAGGCAAGCCAGGTGTAGAACTGCGTGACACCGCTGTGCCCTACACATGTGGTATGATGGAGCAGTACTTGTGGAGGCTGAGATGGCGCAGGTGCATCAGTTTGACAACGTGGAGGAGAAAGCGGCGTCTCCTGTCCAAGTTGTTGGTGTGCCTGGGCAGGAAGCACATTCACCCATTGGGCCGTAAAGGACATGTACTGGCCCTGACCGTAGTTACAGCTCCAGACGTCCGCGCTGCCGTGCACCTTGGAACAAACCGATAAGCTCAAGGACTGGCCACTTTCTGTTCTACATATTTATGAAGTGCTGGTACTGCCTTTTTGGAAAAGAAATTACGGCTTGGAACTCTCCATCTCGGCTCGGCACAAGCCATTAGTTCTCTGAATGGTGCAGAGTCCACCATTTGGAAAGGGAGGGACTGCAGTACCAACAACTTGGACAGGAGCACAGTCAGCTGCTGCACCTTAGGATGGTTGGACGCATACTGTTGTCTCTTTGCAATTGCCTCGCTGAACGACTGCTGGCGCCATGAGTAGCGAGGAGCAGGAGCATCTGGACCGGGAGATGATGTCAAAGAGAAACAGCTACCTTCTGCAGAGGTGGTGGAGCCTTGACTGGCTGCAATGGCATGCGTGCCACTGGCTGCTGCTGCGGCGGCAGGATGGACCACCACTCTCTGAGCCACGTTTCTCCCAGGCCACGGGATGGTGACGCTGCATGTGTTGACGCAGGGCCGGGGTGCCAATGTTAGCTCCCTGGCCACGTTTCACTTTCTGCCCACAGATTCTAAATATACCCATATTCGGCTCCTCCGGTGTCTTAGCAAAGAACTGTCACACCGCCGAGTAGCTGATTTTACCGCCAACACTCCGCATTGAGAGACTACTACCGCCGCTGCCTCGCTGAGCCCCTGTACCGCTACTTTCTTGGACCTGCGAAGCGGGCTTTCTTCCCTGTGGCCGCTTGGCTCCCGACCTCACACTGCTGCTACCCTGCTGACTAACGGCCACATAACCCACTTACTGGCTGCGCCGCTGCCTGACGCGCGAGCTGACGCCCTCTTCTCCTGAGAGATGATGAAGCACTTGCTTCACCCGGCTCCCAAGTGCAGTCGGCTACATCAGCATCTATTTGTGTTTCATCGTCACTGCTGTCCTCATCACCGGTCTTGGTATGCAGCGGCTGACCCCTCACAACATGACCTCCCATGACACTCTCCACATCTATACTTTGCCACCTACTGCAAGAAGCAGGGGATATTGCCCATTTCTTCGCTGCCAAGTAGCTGCTGACTGCCCTCCTCAAATTGTTCATCCTCGCTATATAGTGGCGCTGAGCCCAGACCACATAGTAGATCTCTGGCTGAAGGAACCGGATGGGACAGAGGCGGGCTGAGGGCCGCTGACCCGCTCCCGGGCCATGCCAACTAAGGGTTGTGTCTGACGTTCCCACCGACTCTTGGCTGGGGTTGTCAGATGTCATCTGGGAGGAAGTGGATGACCTAGTCAACCAATCAAGAACCCTTGGGTTGCTAGTCAGCACACGGCTGCTAGATGACAGCGGCAGTTGTGGCCTCACCGAGTGACCCCTGCTGCGATGTCCCCTTGCTGTGCTGCGACCTGGGCCTGCTCCAGGAATGTTTGTGCCACTGCCACTCTCAGGTGAAGAGCCTGCCACCTCTCTGTCTGACATACTGTTTGTTCTAAAATGTACAGACACTGTTTGACGAAGATATCTGTATCTGATAAATACACACCCTGTATTTGACTCCAAATGAACCCACTAACAAGCTTGGGTAACCTTTGGACATAAACTGCGCTCCACAAATGGCCAGGAAAAATTGACTTGTATGTGCCGTTTAAAAACTCTGAGTATTTTACTGAATGTAAAAGCACAAACAGGCTTAATTAACCTTCGGATATGAATTATGCTACAGAATTTCTTCTGTGGCGGTGAAAAAGAAAGTTTCTTTTACTGAGTACAACTACAGAAAAATACTTAGTTAACCCTTGGATGTAAATTGCGCAAAAGAATTGAGCAGCCACAAACTACTAGCTTTGTAGCGTGTTACAATGGCGTATTTTTTACGCTACACAACAAGAGAAAAAAATTGTAATTAACCTTCGCTTGTGAATTATGCTACAGGAAAATTGTATTTTTTGGCGGTGAAAAAGACGGTTTATTTTTGTCACCACAGCAGAAAAACAACGCTTAATTAACCCCTGGATGTAAATAGCGCAAAAGAATTGAGCAGCCACAAACTACTAGCTTTGTAGCGTGTTACAATGGCGTATTTTTTACGCTACACAACAAGAGAAAAAATTGTAATTAACCTTCGCTTGTGAATTATGCTACAGGAAAATTGTATTTTTTGGCGGTGAAAAAGACGGTTTCTTGGAGTCACCACAGCAGAAAAACAACGCTTAATTAACCCCTGGATGTAAATTGCGCAAAAGAATTGAGCAGCCACAAACTACTAGCTTTGTAGCGTGTTACAATGGCGTATTTTTTACGCTACACAACAAGAGAAAAAATTGTAATTAACCTTCGCTTGTGAATTATGCTACAAGAAAATTTTATTTTTTGGCGGTGAAAAAGACGGTTTATTTTTGTCACCACAGCAGAAAAACAACGCTTAATTAACCCCTGGATGTAAATTGCGCAAAAGAATTGAGCAGCCACAAACTACTAGCTTTGTAGCGTGTTACAATGGCATATTTTTTACGCTACACAACAAGAGAAAAAATTGTAATTAACCTTCGCTTGTGAATTATGCTACAGGAATATTGAATTTTTTTGGCGGTGAAAAAGACGGTTTCTTGGAGTCACCACAGCAGAAAAACAACGCTTAATTAACCCCTGGATGTAAATTGCGCAAAAGAATTGAGCAGCCACAAACTACTAGCTTTGTAGCGTGTTACAATGGCGTATTTTTTACGCTACACAACAAGAGAAAAAATTGTAATTAACCTTCGCTTGTGAATTATGCTACAGGAAAATTGTATTTTTTGGCGGTGAAAAAGACGGTTTATTTTTGTCACCACAGCAGAAAAACAACGCTTAATTAACCCCTGGATGTAAATTGCGCAAAAGAATTGAGCAGCCACAAACTACTAGCTTTGTAGCGTGTTACAATGGTGTATTTTTTACGCTACACAACAAGAGAAAAAATTGTAATTAACCTTCGCTTGTGAATTATGCTACAGGAAAATTGTATTTTTTTGGCGGTGAAAAAGACGGTTTCTTGGAGTCACCACAGCAGAAAAACAACGCTTAATTAACCCCTGGATGTAAATTGCGCAAAAGAATTGAGCAGCCAAAAATGAAGTGGTATTTGTATTGTAAAAATGCTGTTTCTTTAAATGAATACAACAGGAACTGGCTTAGATCCCCCTTGGATATTCAATGTGCTGTGAGCAGATAGCATTAAAATGTATATGCAGCTGCAGTGGACGCACACTGGATTTCAGATCCAATACCCCAAAAAATCAGAAATAGAACATTAAGAGAAGCAGTCTCTGAGACAAGCTGAGACACCCCACAAAAATTGCTGTATAAAAATCAGTTCTTCAGTAACAGCTATCACAATCAGCCGCAGCAGCACCTTCCCTGATCAGTACAGTGAGAGGAGTGTGAGCTTCCAGCGTCGCGCCCCGGACTTATATAGTGCGGTGACGTCACAGAATCCCGCCGGTCTCTGTCTTCATCTCTGCACATGTCAGGCAGGCTATGCCCTTCTTCCTCCCAGAGTTCTTTGCCTCATGTAACGCCCTGTGCTCGCAGCCATTTTATCAATGAAAAGCACACATCGTTCACCCGAAGTCCCCCAAACTTCGACTTCGTCCAGAACCGAAGTTTTCCTGAAATTCTAAACGAATTCCACTTCGTTAGAATCAATTCGCCCATCTCTAGCCATAACCATTCTACCAAATGACGGCAATCTCAGAAGTGAGCTGAAATTTACCCTCAAGCTGATCCAAGATGGCAGACAAACAGTGAGTATATATATATATATATATATATATACAGTGAGTATATATATATAACATATATATACAGATAACACATCTTTTTTACCGAAGATTGAGCGCAGTAAAAACAAAACTCCCACAAACATGGTGCAAGTAGTTTTTTTTCACATTTCCCCACTTAGAATTTTTTTTGCAGTTTCCCAGTATATTCTATGGAAATATAAATAACATCATTATAAAGTATATATTTTCCTGCAAAATAAAAACCCTCATATGTCTATGTAGAAGAAAAAGTAAAAAAGTTATGGCTCTGAGAAGGCAGTAAGGGAAAAACTAATGTGAAAAAAATCGGCCTGTTAAGAAGTTAAGAGATCTGACTTTGCCCCTTCATCACATGTTGGTTTAATAGTGGGAATCAGGTGCTTGGGTGAAACTATAGCCATAGTGACTGCTAAAGGATCCAGAGGTTGAGAGTACCCTACTCAGAAACAAAAAGATTGTTCCTTTTTATAGGAAACAAGTAGTTGGTGGCTTTCTGCTGTCTATTATTATTATTATTATTTTAGAGCGCCCTCAGTTCCAGAGCGCTGTACAATCAGGTTGCATACATAACATAGGTCAAATAAGTACAAGGGAGATAACTTAATAAATAAATACTGGTGCAGGAGGAGAGAGGTCCCTGCCCGTGAGGGCTTACAGTCTACAAGGAAGGTGGGGAGAGACAGAAGGTGAGGGGCAGACATGTTTATGGGGTGGCGTTGCAGCGATGGGGTTGGGTATAGGCAATTCTGAAGAGATGGGTTTTCAGGTTGCTTTTGAGGCTAGTGAGAGAGGGGAATAGTCTGAGGTGTTGGGGCAGTGAGTTCCAGAGTGTGGGGGAAGCGGTTGGAGACGGTTGTGTGAGGAGCTAATAAGAGGAGAGCAGAGAAGAAGGTCCTGTGAGGAGTGGAGATTGCGTGAGGGGAGGTATCTGGAGAGTAAGGCAGAGATGCATGGAGGGGAGAGGTTATGGAGAGATTTGTAGGTCAAGGTTGCTAACTTGAACTGCATCGCTGGGCAATGGGTAGCCAGTGAAGGGATTGGCAAAGGGGGGTAGAATAGGAGTGGCGAGGAGAGAGGTGAATCAGATGGGTGGCAGAGTTAAGGATAGATTGGAGGGGAGCGAGGGTGCTAGATGGGAGCCCACAGAGAAGGATGTTGCTATAGTCTAGGCGTGAGATGACAAGGGTGTGGACAAGCGTTTTTGTGCTTTCAAAGTTAAGGAATGAGCGGATACAGGAGATATTTTTCAGGTGGAGGCAGCAGGCAGAGGTGAGGGCTTGGATGTGCGGTTTGAAAGACAGATTGGAGTCAAAGGTTATTCCAAGGCAGCCTACTTGTGGAGCCGGTGAGAGAGTGTAGCCATTAGCTGTGATAGAGAGATCAGGTGGAGGGATTGAATGGGGTGGTGGGAAAATTATGAATTCAGTTTTCTCCACGTTTAGTTTCAGGAGACGGGGGGAGAAGAAGGTGGATATGGATGAAAAACAGTGGGATCCAGGAAAGCAGAGAGGTAACATCTGGGCCGGAGATGCAGAGTTGGGTATCGTCAGCATACAGGTGGTATTGAAAGCCGTGTGATGCTATGAGCTGACCCAGGCCAAGGGTATAGATAGAGAAGAGTAGTGGGGCCAGGACAGATCCCTGGGGGACACCAACAGAGAGTGGGCTAGAGGAGGAGGTGGTGGAAGAGTGAGATATGCTGAATGTTATATCGGTGAGGTAAGAGGAGATCCAGGAAATAGCCAAGTCCGTGATGCCGAGTGAGGAGAGGATGTGTAGAAAGAGAGAATGGTCGACAGTGTCAAAGGCAGAGGATAGGTCTAAGAGTATAAGGACAGAGTAGTGGCGTGAGGATTTGGCAGCTACTAGGTCATTGGTGACTTTGGTTAGGGCAGTTTCAGTAGAGTGGTGGGGTCGGAAGCCCGATTGCAGCGGGTCAAGGAGAGAGTTGGAGGAGAGGTGAGAGGACAGTTGGAGATGGACGTGCTGTTCAAGGAGCTTAGAGGCGAATGGAAGTAGAGAGATGGGGCGATAGTTGGACAGACAGGAGGGGTCAAGAAATGGTTTCTTAAGGATGGGTGTGATGATAGCATGCTTAAAGGAGGAAGGAAAGGTGCCAGAGGTTAATGATAGGTTGAAGAGATGGGCGAGGGCTGGGATGATGACAGCGCTAAGGTCAGGGATGAGGTGGGATGGCAGTGGGTCAAGATTACAGGTAGTGAGGTTAGATTTGGACAGTAGAGAGGAAAGCTTATCATGAGTGACAGTAGAGAAACAAGTTAGGGGGGAATAGTGATGAGCAGGTGTAGAGGTGGGTGGTGGGGACTGAAGGGGTGAAGCTTTGTCTGATGAGATTGATCTTATTTGGGAAGTGAGTGGCGAAGTCATCTGCCAAGAGGAGAGATGGGGGAAGAAGTGCTGGTGGACGGAGGAGAGAGTTGAAGGTGTTAAAAAGTTTTCTGGGATTGTGAGACAGGGAGGATATGAGAGTAGTGAAGTAATCCTGTTTGGCGGTAGTGAGTGCAGATTTAAATGTATGTAATGATTGCTTGTATGAGGTGAAGTCATCGGTGGAGCGGGTTTTCTTCCATCGGCGTTCAGCAATTCTGGAAGCTCGCCTGTTTGGTGGACTCTGTGTGCCACGGTTGTCTGTTGATTTTGCGGGTTCTGTTGTGTACGAGAGGAGCGACCGCATCAAGAGTGGAGGTGATTGTGTTGTTGTAGAAAGTGGTGGCTGCGTCTGGGTCAGTAAATGAGGATATGGTAGACAGGGGAGCAAGAGAGTAAGAAAGAGAGTGAGGGTTAAGGTGTTGTAGGTTTCTGCGGGGGAGCAGTAGATTTGGGGCAGGGGGAGCAGGTGGGGAGGAAATGGTGGAGAAGGTGAGCAGGTTGTGGTCAGAGATGGGTAAAGGAGAGATTGAAGGATTAGATAGGGGGCAGAGGCGGGTGAAGATGAGGCCCAGTGTGTGTCCATCTTTATGAGTGGCTCCAGAGGTCCACTGGAAGAGGCCAAAGGAAGAGGAGAGTAACAGGAGTTTGTTAGTAGTGGAGTGGGTTGTATCGATTGGGATGTTGAAATCTCCCATGATGATAGTGGGGATGTCAGTAGCAAGAAAGTAGAGGAGCCAAGAAGCCAAGTGGTCAAAGAAGGCGGTGGCAGGGCCTGGAGGTCGGTAGACAACAGCCACTTGGTGGTTGGAGCCCATCGTAAAAGAGTGCAGCAGGGGAAGTTGTGTCAGAGGGTGTCAGCCAGGATTCTGTCAGACCAAGGAAGGATAGGTTGCGTGAGATAAAGAGGTCGTGGATGAAGAAAGTTTGTTGCACACAGAACGTGCATTCCAGAGAGCTCCAGACATGGGGATAGGTGTAGCAGGGGTGAGGGGAATGGGCTTTAGGTTTAAGGGGTTATAGGAGTTTGTGCTTCTTGTTCTGTAAGAGGCAGGTGAAATAACAGTGGGGATGCGCAGAGGGGCCCGGGATTGGGAACTATGTCCCCAGCAACAAGGAGAAGCAGGGAGAGTGTGAGTAGATGTGTGTGAGATAGAGCAAAAGGGGGTTGTGTGGGTTTTGTGAGAAGGGTCTTAATGCTGTGAAAGAGGTGGAGCGTAGAGGTCAGATGTGTGGGTAGGATAGATGGGGAGATATGGAAGTCATTGCCCAGCTTGGGAGTGTGAGGGTAGTAAAGGAGTTTGAGTAATATGGAGGCAGTAATAATAGTGGCATAGAGGTGCATATTGGGTGGATGGTGTGAGCCTAAAGCAAAATAACTTAGTGTTTACCGCCATGTCATTCCTGGTTCACTTATGGTTTCAATTCTGGTATTAATTCTGAAGTCTAGTGCTTGACAAAGAGGGCGTGTAGCTCTCGAAATGTCGCGAGACGTAGCGCTGTTTGAGAGGTGAGGTGTTGAGGAAGGCTCACATAGCACAGACGCTGGATGCAACAAGTCCACTCCGGACGGAATCTCCCATGCGATTACGCAAAGTAAAGGAGATACTTCAATGAACCACCAGGGGAATGATAAATGATAATACAATATATAGAAAGTGAAGTTTGGAATCTGTTTACACTGGACATTCAAATTTTTATGTAAGATTTGAATAAAAATTTATATGTTTTATTACGGAAGCATACCGTTGTATATATACCATTTGCACTAATATTGGGGGAGATATAGAAGCCATTGCCCAGCGTGGGAGTGTGAAGATAGTAAAGAAGTTTGAGGAATACGGAGGCAGTAATAATAGTGGCATAGAGGTGCATATTGGGTGGATGGTGTGAGCATAAAGCAAAATAACTTAGTGTTTACCGCAATGTCATTCCTGGTTCACTTCTGGTTTCAATTCTGGTATTAATTCTGAAGTCTAGCACTACTATTTGGGTTCCTACTTATATGGTGGTATTATTCATACTTTTAATTATTATTGCTGCTGTTTTAGTGTCATTAGGTGATGAGGCCCCATCTCATATTGCTGTAAGGCCCGATGCATTTAATGTTACGCCCCTGGTCAGGTGGTAGGGGGATAGGGATATATTTGGTCCCCTGTTGTGGTGGGCTAGCCTTCTTCCAAAGAACTTGGGATAAGGTTGTCTCGGCATTTGTTTTCTTTTGGTCTTTTGTACATTTTATATCACAGCTTGCAATATTTAGTTACAAGTGACTCCTAAATAGTCATTCAACCTCCACAGAGCCATTTACCTCAATTATTGTTAAAATTGCCAACCAAACCCATTACGTGTCAATTTGGTGTGTGTCTTGTTAGTTGATTTAATTTTTACTTAGTGGGCTATCACCAGGAGCAAGTGGGGAAGCACGTCAATTGTTTTAGGGGGTTTTCTTACTATAATGATTAGCTTTCAACATGTAAGAAAAGGTAAATAAAGACTACTATCAGATAAATTGCCTTTTTTATTTTATACTTTGTTGAGGAGATAGAAAAGATTATAACTCTTCTGAGTGCACACATTTACCTTGGTTTCTGATCATCTATCTCTCCTCTCTCTTATCTGATTTTCCCTGACCATGGTGATGTCACTCCTTGCTGTGTGTAATCTCTAGGTACAGAGCTTTGTTTTTTTTAGATAAGGATATGTTTTCACCCCTTAGAGCTCTGGAGTCTTGTATACTACAGATTTTACATCTCCTGCAGTCATTGTAATAGGGTCAACTAGGAATAGAAGAGCTAATTTGCCAACGACTGCTATAGATCTAGCCACAGCCTAACCAGAAAGTGTGAGTCTGAAGCTGTCTGGTGCTCTGTGAAACTGCATGGGGAGAAAACTGCTTTATAATTGTATCTTTTATTGCAAAATGCACAACTCGATTGATATTTACAGAAGTATTCACGAAATAGTAGTGATTTAGACTTATGAAATAAGTCTGCAAAATCGGGTTGTTTGGTCGTATTCACCCAATGAGTCATGGGGGATTTGCAATCAGTGTTAACAGTAAGGACTTAGTAGTCTTTCCATAATTTATACAAGTCAGCAAGGTTTTTGTGGTCCCAAGAATTTGATCATTTTTGCACAACGACATTTTTTATTACTAAGCCCAGAGTTCCCAGCTTTCTTTCATAAATCCATAGAGGTTAATGATAAAATTCTAGCTGCCTGCAGCCACCACTAAGCTCAAGTCAAACGGATTTATACAACTAACTGATACTGAACTCAATGAGATGAGGTGTATAAGTCTACATGTAGGAAACTCTCCTGGTAGCAGCTGCAGGGACACTAATTATAAATATCTATATAGCAGGAAGCACTTTGAGAGACGTTGGCAGTCCTTATAAGAAAAAAAATAGCTCTCTCTGTAAAGCTGGACAGTGCAGCTTGGTTAGTGTTATACAGTAACATAATAAAGTTCAATAAAACATTTTTCTTTAATTTTTTTGCAATTTTCTGTATTATATAAATTGATATAATTTAATATTTATACATGATACAAGTGTATCCTATAGCAATAGAGATATGTTCTTGTCAGACTGAAAGATGCAAACTTAAAAAGGTTTTCTCACCATACAGGTTCACAGAGCCACAACCAGCCACAGCTAGCTTCAGACTCACACTTCCTTGTTAGGCTATGGGTGGGTCTATAGCAGTGATTGGCATATAAGCTATGCTATTTCTAGCTGAGCCTGTTACATTTAAATAACTAAGGAGTAAAAATATGTGCTTATCTTAACCCCTTAAGGACCAGGGGTTTTTTTTTGGTGACACGTTCATTTTTCCCTCCTCGCCTTCCCAGAGCCATAACTTTTTTATTTTTCCACCTACATAGACACATGAGGGCTTTTATTTTGTGGGACAAGATGTACTTTCTAGTGGTGTTATTCACTATACTATAGAATATACTGGGAAACCGCAAAAAAATTCCAAGTGAGAGAAATTGTGGAAATTTTTTTATTTTCGCCATGTTTGTGGGGGTTTTGCTTTTACGACGTTCAATCTTCGGTTAATATAATGTGTTATCTGTATTCTTCAGGTTGTTATGCATCCGGCAATACTAAACATGTAGGGTTTCCGTTATGTTTTGGTACCGTAGAAAAATTCCAAACATTTTCTATTTTTGAAATTTGCGCCACGGCGCCATTTTGTGCGACCAATAACGTTTTTGTACTAACACCTACGGATGTCAGTGAGGGGGCATTTTTTACGGGCTTAAGTGTACTTTTTATCGCTAGCAGTTTGGAATGCTTGCGACTTTTTTGATCATTTTTATTCCATTTTTTGAGTGACGTAAAATGACCCAGAAACGCAATTTTGGCGTTTGGAATTTTTTTTCTTCTACGGTGTTCAGCGTACGGGATAAATGATGTTATATTTTTATATATCGGACTTTTTCAGACGTGGCGATACCAAATATCTGTAACTTTTTTATTGCTTTAATGATTTTATTTGTAAAATGTGGAAAGGGGGGTGATTTGAACTTCTAATACTTTTTTTTTTTGTACTTTTAAACTTTATATATTTTTTTTTTTTTTACTGTAACATTTAGTCCCGCTATGGTGCTTGACCACTAGGGGGCGCAATTGTTAATTCAACCTAATGCATTGCATAGGCAATGCATTAGGGTGTACAAAGATGGCGGTTTCCCCACTTCCTGTCTGCGGACAGAAGTGGGGGAAACCGGCCAGTGTAAGTGACGGGAGCCTTCACAAGGCTCCCCACCACCATGCCCGGTCGTCGGATCTTCGCAGTGCCGATGACCGTAACTAGTGTTGAGCGATTATTATCGACAAAGTTGAAATCGGCACGGTATTTTTACGTTGTTCGGATTTTTTAGATCACGCGATAATTTAGGTTAAAATTTTGCATAATCTATTAATTTTGGGGCTTCCTTTTTTTTGGGGGGAAAAATAAATCTTTTGCTTACAAAAAAAGGGGGTTTTTGGATTTGGGGGGGGACGTCAGGGGGGGGGTTGGGGTATGGTTTGCGTTGGCCGGAAAAAATTCAATACCCCAACATGAACGGGCCCCCCAGCAAAAAACCAGGGCGCAGGCCGGCTCAAGAAAAAGGACAGGCACCCCCCCCAACACCAAAAGAAAAGGGGGGCTAAAAGGAAATTTAACCCCTAACCAAGGAACGAAAAAAACCAGACGTGCCTTAGAAGAAAGGGACCCCCAAAAATTTTTCCCCAATTTTAATTTTGGGCCCAAAAATTAAAGGGAAAGAAAACACTCCCCCGGGCCGGGGAAAGTCCCCGGGGAGCAGGGAGGGGGGCCCCAAAACGGGGCGAAACCCCCCAACCCCCAAGCCCCAAAAGGCTCCCCCCTGGAAATTGGTCCAGAACCAAAACTTTTTTTAACCCCCTTGTCAATTGGCCCTTTTTAAGGAAAAATACAGCCCCTTTAAGAACCTGCCCGGGAAAAAGAGGGGGGAAAAAAACCCCCAACAAAAAAAAGAATTTTTCGGGAAAAAGGCCAAAACCAAAAAATCCACCTTTGGTTAAACCACCCAGAAAGAACCAGCCCCCTTTTAGCCCCAAGAACGAAAGGCCCCCAAAAACCAAAAACCGAAACTTTTCAGCCAGGTGGTTTTTTTTTTCCCCTTTTTGGGCGTAACCCCTTGTTAAGACCACCCAGGTTAAAATTTAAAATAAGAAAGGAGACCAAAACAGGGTAAAGAAGGGTGCCAAAAAAACCTTTTAAAACCCCCCAAAAACCACGAGCAACCGGGGTTTTTTCCACTTCCCCCCCCAAGGCCCCGGGTTGAAGGCCCCACCCAAAAAACCCGCCCCGGACCCCCACGGGGGCCTAATTGCCCAAAAATAACCTTTTAAAAACCAAAAAACCCCCCACCCCCCCCCCCAGGTCTTTTTTCCCCCCTTTTGGTTCTATCCAATTTCCTTTTTTTCCTTTTCCCTTTGCATTTAATTTTTGAATACAGCAATTTGTAGTCACCACAGGTGAATTGATGGGTTTCCCCAAAAATTTCCTTTTTATTACCCCGTATACATTTCAGATACGTTTTTTTTTTCACTTTGAAAGGGCCGCTGTGTTGATAGACCCACCTTGCTTTAAAATTTTGGGAAACCCCGCAATTTTTGTAGCCCACCACAGGTGTACGATGGGTTTGCCAAAAATCCCCTTTTATTATTGTTAAACATTTCAGACAGGTGTTTTTTTTCATTTTTTGGTCAGTAAAAGTTTTGGGTTGATAGATTTACTTTGCAGTTAAATTTAAATTTCACCCTTTTGTAACACCCGGGTAAATTGAAAAGGTCCCAAAAAATCCCCTTTTATTACCCCGTAAGATTTCAGACAGGTTTTTTTTTTAAACTTTTGGTCGGGAAAAGCTTTTTTAAGGCTACTTTGCATTTTAAATTTTGAATACACCTTTTTGGTAGCACCACAGGTGAATTGTGGGTCCCAAAAAAATCCCTTTTATTATCCTGTATATTTTTTAAAGACAGGTTTTTTTTTTCACTTTTGGTCAGTAAACTTTTTGTTTAGATCTATTTTTGAATTTAAAATTTTTGAATACAAAATTTTTGTAATCACCACGGGTTTAATTGATGGGTTCCCAAAAAAATACCTTTTAAAAACCCCTTTATACATTTCAGATACGTTTTTTTTTTTTCCACTTTGGCGCGGGCCCAAAGTTTGTTGAAAAAGGGGCCAAACCTTGCAGTTAAATTTGAACCCAGCAATTTTGTTTTGATTTAGTGATTTGAAAATAGCTGTGATTTCCCGGTTTTTTAATAAGAAATTTTCCAAAACTTTTCCATACCTTCTAAAAATTTTTATATTTCTAAAACCCAGGGAGGAAAATTGGGTTGGAAAAGCGAGAAAAGGGAGGGGGGTAAACATGGGGGTAGGGGAAACGAAAAGAAGGGTTGCTCCTCCAGTGCTGGCGAAAACAAAAAAAAGCCAGCGGATGCAGTTGCAGGCCCGGGTCAGGCCTGTAAACGCGGGGTGGGGGGCCCTTTGGAATCTCAGTAACGAAAAAGGTCCCCAATCTGTTTTTTCAGGGGTTTAAATGAAACCCTGCACCCACGTCTTCCCTCCTCGTCCTCCCGTCACGGCCACAAAGTCGTTACGAAACATCGCACCCGGGCCCAACAAAAAAGACCCCAAAATGTAAAACTCGGGGTCCCCACCACTGTGGATAACCCATTTTCTAAAACCCTTCTTTGAAAACAAAATGGGGTTTGGGGTCAAAGGAATTTTTAAAAGATCAAGAGGCCAAAAAAGGAGGGACTTTCTCTGCTCTGACCCCAAAGTTATAAAGCCATCAAGGAGGAAAAGGGAAGCCGTAAACCCGGAAAAAATCCCCCGGGCCGGTCGCAAAACCTTGCAGTCCCTCTTGCTTGTACCCGCGCTCCGGGAAGCAAAAAGTCAGGACGACGAAGCCCACCTGCCCTTGATGATGCCCATTACGACTTTGCGGACCCAAGGGGGTTTTTTTCCGCAAAATTTTGCTTGCGAGCGCTTCATAAATTCCCGAAAAGGGGGGAAAAGAAAATTGGGGTAGTTTTCGTAGGGGCCCCCCTCAAACAGGGAGGGGCGGTGCAAAAAAGTCCGCTGATAAAAATTTCCGCCAGCCAGGGCCCAGGGGAAAACCCCCCCGCCCCCGGGCTTATCGCCGTCAAAAAGGTCCGGGAACCTCTAAACCCTTTTGGGCCTTTTTTTGAGCAAGCCTTTGTTTCCCCCAGCGATGTCATAGCTCCCTTTTTGCCTTTAAAACGCATAAGAAAGAGGCAAAAAAAAACGTTAGGTGTTTAACCACCCCCAAAACATGTCTAGTCAATGCAGCGAATCAGGGTTTTTTTTTGACATGGGGGAAAACCCTTTTGGGCCCAAAAAAAAGGCCAGACCGACGCCAGGCCTCCAACCACTGTCAAAACCCTCGTTTTTCCCGTCCCCCTCCTCCTTCTCCCCCCACCACCAAGCGTTCCTCAGCTCCCCAAGGGTTTCAGATTTCCTTTATCGGGATCAGCCTCCGTTTTCAGCCCCCACTGTCCCCCCCGGGAGTCCCCACCAGCCCCACCAGAGCCCCACCCTTTCCCCCTTTCCCCCTTCCGCCAGTTTGATGCCCTGCACGCCGTACAGGGGGCCCCGTTTTAGCAGCCGCCTTTTTGTTTTTCCCGGTTTGGGAGCAGAAGAAACATTTTAAACCCCCCCCAAATCCCAAACCCAAAAGCCTGAATTGGGCTTTGGGCCCGGGTTTTTGGGCCCCTTAAAATGTTGACTTTCCGTCTGGTGGACACAGATGGGTTCCGCCACGTCTTTGGCCTTGCCTGCCCCCAAATCCCCGATGCCGAGCAGGAAATTCTTTTGCCAGAAAACCCGTCCCCAATTGCCCTACCCAGCCAAGTGTCTTTTTAAAATTTCAAGGCGGTTGTCTGCATTTTGGGGGCCGGGGGAAAAAGCCTCTGGAACCGACCCCATGGACTAGTAAGTCGGCGGGCCCGCTTTATCCCTGTGACAGCTACTGGGTGGCTGGGTGGGGGTTCTGGGGGGGGACGGTGGCTCCCCGGGGTGGGCCCGGACGTTTCTTAAAAAACCCGCCAGTGATGGTCCCGGGGGTTTTCCCCAAAGGGGCCCTTTGGGTGGCTTCCCCGGGCCCCAAAAGATACCGGGCTGTTTTAAAATTAATTGCTTGGAGCCCCCATCCCCCAAAAAAAGGTCGGGAAAGCTGTGGGAGGGGCTCCCCGAACGAGGACGGTGCTGTCAGGTGACAAGAACTTGTGCGGGGAAAGGGTTTGGTGTGCGATAACGGGCAAAAATTCTGTGGCCACCCTTAAGATCGGTAGGCTGGGCACATCCCTTGCCTGGCACGTCCTGAACCTTGTCATCCAGAAATTTCTAAGAGCTACCCGGGTCTGGACCTGCCTGTGAGGAGGCTCGAAGTCTAAGTTCGCATTCCGCCATTTCGCACCTGCTTCGTCCCGCTGGCCTGCGTGCAGCGTCAGCTCGGCCTCCCCGTAACCGTCTCATTGTTGACATGGCAACTCGCTGGAATCCACCCTCCCCATGCTCCAGCAATTGTGGCAGCAGTGCAATGCCATTAGCGTTACGATGAGTGACACATGGCCTGACATTGCAGCGGTTGGGACCTCGGGGTGTTGAGCCACCGAGAGTGGAGCAGGTGAAAGAGGTCTGCACCATCCTGCCAGTATTGAAGAAGCACCAAATGGTCCGTGCGGACAATGCCTTGTTTAGCATGAGCATTGTGTGGTGTCTTAGTTCTGGAACGACGTTGGATACTCGAAAACAACAGGTCCCGCCCGCGAGGAGGCGGAGACGGACCCAAGATGCGGACGCACGGGCCTTTCTCTCCATCAAATCACAAGAGCCCGACAGTTTCACAATTTCATCGGTCTTCATTAGGCAGTGGTTGGGGGTCCAGAGCGAGTGGCAAGGTGGGGCTATCAGCTTCAGGGTTGCATCCAATCTCAGGCAAGTCAGGGCTGTGGTTGAAGCGGTGCGGAGGAAGCGGAGGGCTAGGAGGAGGAGGAGGAGGAGGAGGAGGTATTCCTAGACACACCGGACATTACCGATGTCCCTGCCTTGGTAGATGGTTGGCGAGCGCAATTTGAGGCGGCGGGTGGGAAGATGTGGAAGATCAGTGTGCTTGTGCCCTCGGACCAGAGGGGGGGCCTTGGTGGAATATCAATGCTCCATCTCATAACACATGAGGCTTGGATTGCTCCTAAAAAATTTTGTTTTCTAACAAGACATATGTTTCTTCACAATTGTCCATAAGCTGGCTCAAGGGTCAGCTGTTGAATTTTTGGGGGCATTTTGCTGAGGACTGCAGCTATACTACAGGTCCTATTATAAAAAAAAATGTTGTTTCTAACAGACTTGTTCGTTCACAATTGTCAAGGAGTGGCTCAAGGGTGATGTGCTTGTCAGAAAAACAGGCATAGTTATGGACACTGTTAATGGACACATATTGCCAAAATGACTTTGTTTTTTGCAAGATCTTTAACATAGCTTCAATCCCTGTATTGAGGGACAAACCTTATGCTTATGCAATTAAAAAATGAGAAAACAAAGACCTGGTGGGATTCCATTCCTATTGTCAAAAAATGTGTTTTCTGAATTAAACTACTAAAAAACTTGCATGTACAAAATAGCTGCGTAAAAAAAATTCCTTGAATTGTAACTGGGAGGTACAGGAAAACTTGACAGATGTAGGTTTATTCAGAGGCATGGAGTTTGGAGCCTGGACAGAGAAACCAAAGTACAGAGACAATTTCCTCCAGCACGTTGGAGTAAAATGAGTAAGGGAAATGATTGCAAAGAAGGAAAAAGTGCCACCTGGGTGGAACAGGAGCGTTAACCACCCAGTGTTTCCCACGTGGAAGCTCAATTGGTCCGCACTCATACGGAGGGGCAAGCGGCTATCCAGGTCTTGACTGTGTACTGAGGAATGCTAGGAGGTCTTTACCTCACACTTTCGCTTCTGCACTCCTGCTTCAGCCGACTGTTTCGTTTGCTGCGTCATAAG
>JAODAL010046518.1:0-30850 GCA_025379985.1 Phyllomedusa bahiana | reverse complement strand
GCCATTCTGTGGCCCTCCTGTTTTCCCACCTCCAAATTCATTTGCCACTGCCTATTCATCTGCTGCTGTCGGACCTCCACACTGTTATTGGCCATTGGGCCTAATACTGTTTTCCCGCCTCCAGAATGCCATTGTGCCACTGCCTATTCATCTGCCCCCGGCGTGACCTCCACACTGTTAGGGGCCACTCGTCCCCTAATCTTTTTTTGCCGCCTCCAAATGTCTTGTCCACGGCCTGACTCAATGCGGGGGCCCCCGCCGTGCCCTCCCCTGGTATTGTGCCACCGTCCCTTAAACTGTTTGCCCCCCAAATGTCATTGTCCCACTGCCGACTCATACTGCTGCCGCCGTGACCTCCCCTTTGGTTGTCCCACTCGGGCCAAATTTTTTTTGCCCCTCCAGAATGTCTTTGTGCCACTCCTGATCTCTCGCTGCCGCCGTGCCCTCCACCTGGGTGTTGTGCCATCTGTGGCCAAAAACGTTTTTTCCGCCTCCAAATGTCATTGTCCACTGCCTGATTCATCGCTGCCGTGCCCCCAAAACCTTTTAATTGTGCCATTTGGGGGCCCTAATATTGTTTTGCCGCCCCCAGAATGTCATTGTCCATTTCCTGATCTCAGCCGCTGTCTGACCTCCACATGATCATTGTGCACTTGGGGAAATATTTTTTTGCCGCCCCCAGAATGTCATTGGGGCCACTGCCGCCTCATGTCTGCCGCCTACCTCCGCTCTCATCATTGTGCCACTCTGTGCTTCCTCCTTTTTTTCCACCTCCAGAATGTCATTTGCCACTGCCTGACCTCATACTGCTGCCGCCGGACCTCCCCTCCGTCATTGTGCCACTCTGGGGCTTCCCCTGTTTTGCCCCCCCTCCAGAATGTCTTTCCCACTCTCTGACCTCATGCGCTTTGCTCCTGCCGTGCCCTCCCCCCCGTCATTGTCCACTCCCTCCTCATCTGCTGCCGCCGTGACCCCCGCTCTCAGTCATTGTGCCATTCGTGGTTCCTCCGTTTTGCCCCTCCAAATGTCATTGTGCAACTGCCGATCTCATATTTGCTGCCGCCTGCCCCTCCACACGTGTAATTGGCCACTCTGGGGCCTAAAAAGTTTTGCCACCTCAAAATGTCATTGGCCACTGCCTGATCTCATATGCTGCTGTCGTGACCTCCCGTGAAATCATTGTGCCAAACCTGTGGCCTTTAATACTGTTTACCCTCCAGAATGCTTGTGCCACGCCTGATCTCATTTGCTGCCGCCGTGACCCCACACTGTGTATTGTCCCCATCTGTGGCCTAATACTTTTTTGGGCCGCCCCAAATGTCATTGTGCCACGCCGATCCATGCTGCTGCTGTCGTGACCTCCACACTGTATCATTGTGCCACTCTGTGGCCTAATACGTTAGGGGCCCGGCCCCAAATGTCTTTTGGCCAATTTTCCCTCCCTTTCAAAACTGCTCCCTGCCGGGGAAACCTCCGCTCCCCAAGCCCTTTGGGGGCCACTCTTTTGGCTTTCCGTTTTTTTTTCCCCCTTTCCAAAAATGTCATTGTGCCACTCCCCTGCCTCAGGCTGCTTTTCTCCCCGCCGTCACCCCCCCTCCACATGTCACAAAATGTTGCCACCGAACTCTCACCTTGTTTTTTTCCAGCTTCGCTGGCATAAATTTAAATCGGGCTACATTCCCCGCTTTTTTTTTTGGGTCAGTTTTGCCCTCTTAATGCCCAGGGAATTTTATAGGGGAAGCGTTTTCTAAAGGGGCGGAAAGTCATCTGCGTTCATACAAAAAACACAACATTGTATGAAGCCCCAAAACCAAGCCCCTTTTGCATATTTAAACTTTGGGCACAACGTTCTACAGCACCCTGCGGGCTTTTTGGCACCGGGGAAATAGCTGCTTTTAACGCGATTCCCCGGGAATAATTCAACAAAACAATTTTGTGGGAAAATTGGGCATGTACCGAATCGAATTTTTGAAAAATTTTCCCCCCCCCCCTTTTATATAAAACGGGCAAATTGCTATTTTGAAAAAATATATTTATTAAATGCAGCTTTGATAATTGAAAAAACTGGTGGTTGTGGTCACTTAAACTAATATATTGTCAACCTTTTAGCTTCAGTTTCAAGGTCTGGAGAAAACCTGTAGAGCTTTTCCCGGGTTTTAAACTAGCTCCAAAAACTAGCTAAAAAAACAAATCACACATGTTCCCCGGGTTTTATAGTGTTGAGCGATTTTTTATCAAACAAATTTAAAAATTGGCACGGGTTTTTTACTTTTGTTTTCCCCGGTATTTTTTAGATCACCGAAATTTTTAATTTTTAAAATCTTTTCATAATCAATTAATTTTGCGCCATTTTGGCGCTTCCTGTCTTTTTTGGGGCGGCCGCAAATGATTTAAAACCCGAATAAGCGGGGGAAAAGGGGTGTGCCGTCAGGGACTGGGATGTGAAATGTTTGCGTTTGGGCTGGAAAAATCACATAAACCTTTTTTTTACATAGAACCACCCTTTCCCCGTTCTTTATCAGTGTGTGTCAGCGTCCCCATGGGCAGTGGGGAACGTCGCTTTTCCCTGTCCAAACACTCAGCAAACGCTCAGCGAAATTTTTCTATTTTTTTCACAAGAACAGCCTACTTTTAGCTGTGTCCAAAAAAACTTAGTTAGATAAAGATTTGCAGATTTTGGGTTTAGTTAGGCGAAAATTTTTAAAAAAAAAGGCATCTACCGCTGAAAAATTTCTTTGGGAGGGTGGGGGGGGGGGGGCCGGGGCGCCCACAGCCCCAACCCTTTAAAATACTGGAAAATTGTACCCCCAAAATTTGTTTAGACTTTTGCATTCCCTTTTTATTAGGAAAACAGATCTTTTTTTTAGTAACTGCAGGGGTCTATTTGTTAGGGGGGGGGGGGCAAAACTCCCCTTTTATAATAAAAACTTTTTCAGATAGGGGGTTCTTTTTTTAAATTTTCCCCCAGTCCAGTTTTGTTGTTTATAACCAAACCTTGCAAGTTTAAAAATTTGAACCCAAGAATTTTGTGGGTCCCCACGGGTTTATAGGTGCCAAAAAAAAACCTTTTTTTTAACCCCGTTTTACATTTCAGAACGTGTTTTTTTTCCTTTTTGGCCGGGCCACTTTTTTGTTTAGACCCCCTTCAGTTAAATTTGAATCCAGCAACTTTGTAGTCACCACGAGTAGGACTGATAGGTTGCCAAAAAATACCTTTTAGTATCCTATACATTTCAGAACAGTTTTTTTTTTTCACTTTGTCAGATCAAGCTTTTGTTGATAGACTACTTTGCAGATAAATTTGGAAATACAGCAATTTTGTAAGTCACCACAGGTGAATTATACTGGTGCACTAAAAATACCGTTTAATTATCCGTATACATTTCATACAGGTGTTTTTTTCACTTTTGGTCATTCAAGCTTTGTTTGATAGAGCTACTTGCAGTTAAATTTGAATACAAGCAAATTTTGTAGTCACCACTGTGAATATGATAGGTGCCAAAAACACTACCTTTTATTATCCCGTATACATTCAGATACATGTTTTTTTCACTTTGGCGCTAGGCCAGCTTTGTTGATAGAGCTACTTGCAGTTAAATTAGGAAATACCAAGCAATTTTTGTAAGTCACCACACCAAAGTGAATTATGATAGGTGCCAAAATACCGTTGTATTATCCGTATACATTTCAGAACAGGTGTTTTTTTTTTCACTTTTGGGTCAGTCCAAGGCTTTGTTGATAAGCTACTTTGCAGTTAAATTTTGATCCATCAAATTTTGTATTCACCACAGGTGAATTGATAGGTGCCAAAAAATACCTTTTATTATCGTTGCGCACCTACCCATTCAGAACGTGTTTTTTTTTCACTTTTGTCATTCAAGCTTTATTATAGAGCTACTTTGCAGTTAAATTGAATACAGCAATTTTGTAGTCACCACAGGTGAATTGATAGGTGCCAAAAAATACCGTTTACCTCTCTCATATACATTTCAGTACAGTTTTTTTTTTTTTCACTTTTGGTCCAGTCAAGCTTTGTTGATAAGCTACTTTGCAGTTAAATTTGAATACAGCAATTTTGCGTAAGTCCACCACAGTGGAAACTGATAGGTCCAAAAACTACCTTTTCTTTTATCCCGTATACAAGTTTCAGATACATGTTTTTTTTCACTTTGGCGCAGGCCAGCTTTGTTGATAGAGCTAAGCTTTGCAGTTAATTGAATACAGCAATTTTGTATTCACACCAATGAATGTATAAGTGCCAAAGATACCGTTTAGTATCCTATACATTCAGACAGTGTTTTTTTTTTCACTTTGGTCAGTGACAAGCTTCTTTTGATAGAGCTACTTGGCAGTGTAAATTTGAATCCTGCAATTTTGGTAGTCACCACAGGTGAATTGATAGGAGCCTAAAAAATACCTTTTATTATCCGTAAGTACATTTCTCAGATCTTTTTTTTTTCCACTTTGGTCATTCAATGCATTATTTATAAGCTACATTCAGTTAAATTGAATAACACAATTTGTAGCACCAACAGGTAAAGTTGATAGTCCAAAAATACGTTTATATTCAATATACAGTTCAGACAGTTTTTTTTTTTTCCTTTTGGTCAGTCAACTTTGTTGATTAGAGCTACTTTCAGATTAAATTGAATACAGCGAATTTGGTAGTCACCCCACCAGGTTAATTGATAGTGCCAAAAAATACCTTTTATTATTATCCCGTATACATTTCAGATAACGTGTTTTTTCACTTTGGCCGCAGGCCCACTTTGTTGATAGAGCCACCTTGCAGTTAAAATTTGAATCCATAAACTTTGTAGTCACCACAGTGTACTGATACTGTGCCAAAAATACTTTTATTAATCCTTATACATTTCCAACAGTTTTTTTTTTTCACTATTTGGCAGTCATGCCTGTTGTTGAATTAGACGCTCATCTTTGCAGTTAAATTTGAATACAGCAATTTGTAAGTCACCACATGGTGAATTGATATGGATGCAAAAATAAACCGTTTATTATCCGTATACATTTACAGACAGGTGTTTTTTTTCACTTTTGTCGAGTCACTTTAGATTGAATAGAGCTACTTTGCAGTTAAATTTGAATACAGCAATTTTGTAGTCCTCCACAGGTGAACTGATAGGTGCCAAAAAAACCGTTTAGTTAACCTTATACATTTAGACAGTGTTTTTCACTTTGGTCCATCAATCATTGTTTAGAGATCTACTTTAGCAGATAAATTTGGAATACAGCAATTTTGTAGTTACCACCAGGGTGTAATTTATATAACCAAAAAATAGCCAATTTAATATCTCCGAATACATTGCAATGAATACGTGTTTTTTTAAACTTTGCGCAGGCCAGCCTTTGTTGATAGAGCCACCATGCAGTTAAAGTTTTTAAATCCATCATCTTTGTAGTCATACCACAGTTACTGATAGGTGCCTAAAAAATACCTTTTATTATTCCGTTATAAACATTTCAGAACAGGTGTATTTTTTACACTTTTGGTCAGTAATTGGTCTTTGTTGATAGACCCCCATGCAGTTAAATTTTAATACAGCAATTTTGGAGTCACCCCCGGTGAATTGATAGGTTCCAAAAAACCTTTTATTATCCTTTTAACATTTCAGACAGGTTTTTTTTTTCACTTTTGGTCAGTCAAGCTTTGTTAAAGGGTACCAGCATTTTAAATTTCAATCCAGCAATTTTTTTTTTGGATTTAAAGGGTTTTGAGAATAGCTGTGTTTTGCCGCTTTTAATAAGAGACTTTCCAAAACTTTTTCCCATACTCTTCTAAAATTTTTATCTTTTAAACATGGAGCAAATTTCAGGGGGTAAGCGACAAAGAGGGGGGTGGGACGGGGGGTTAGGGGTACAGGAAGGTGCTCTTCCAGTGGGCAAAAAACACCCATGCCATGGATCGCAGTTGCAGGACCGTCGGGCCTTTTGTCATGCTGGGTCGGGGCCTGTGAATCTCATAACAAGCGTCCCCAAATCTGTTCTTCAGGGAAATTCAACCTGCATCCGCAGCTTACCCCTCCCCCCAGTCACGGCCCACAAATGTCCATCAGCATCATCAGCCCCCGGTCAACATGAAGCGAATGCAGCCCAAATGTCAACTCGGTACCCACCAGTGGATAATTTTTTTCTGAAGCCCCTTTTTGAGAAAAAAATGCGGTTGGGGTAGAAGGCAGTTAAAAGAAAAAGAGGCCAAATGTTTGATTTCTTGCTCTGCCCCAGTTACGATCCATCAGAGGGGGAGAAGGGAACCGGTAAAACGGAAAAAAACCCCGGGCGGTGGGCAACCCCTTTGCAGTCCTTTGCTTGTACCCCGCAGTCCGGGATGCAAAAGCAGGACGCCCCTAAGTCACCTGTTTTTTGATGGATGTGACGACATGGGGATCCAAGGGGTCTTTTCAGCAAAATTTTTGCTTTCACCCCGCTTCACACTGGACAGGGGGAAGACATGGGTAGTTCGTACGGTCCCCCCTAAAAAAGGGAGAGGGGGGTTCAGAATTCGATATGATTCCCCCACCACGGTCCGGAAACCCCGCTCCTCACTTTTCGCCGTAAAAAAGGCCAGGACCTCTCAACCTGGCCTTCTTTAGAAGCCTTATTCACCACGATGTCTATCCCCGCTTTGCCGTAAAGCAAAATAAGGCAAAATTTTAGGTTTTTAAACCACCCCCAAATGTCTATCACTGCACGAATGCTAGTTAAAAATGGGGGCAACACGGGCCCAAAAAAAGGCCAGCCCGACGCCGGGCCCCCAAACCCTGTCACACCCCCTCTCCGCCTCTCCTCCTCCGCCACCACCAGCGTTCCCCAGCTGCCCGTCCTCAAGGTCATGATCAGGGACAGCCCCCCGCTTTAGCCTCCCCCGTCGCCCGGTAACCATAGCACCACCAGAGACCCATCCTAACCCTTCTTTTCCCCCATTTTATGACCCACCCGACGCACCATTTGCGCCACCTTCTGTCTTTGGTTTGGGACAGAAGAAACACTTAAAACCCAAACCATCCCAAAACCAAAAGCCCGAATGTGGCATTCCAGGTTTTGGCCTTTGGGAAATTTTCCTTTCCGTCGGGGGACACGATGGGTTCCGCCACTCATGGCCCTCGCCTGCCCCCCCAAAACCCCAAAAACCGACAGGCATTTCTTTTTCCAGAAAAGCCGTCCCCTGCCCCGGCCAGCCCGTGTCATCTAAAATTTCAAGGCCCTTGTCTGCATCTGTTCCGGAAAAGTCCACTACCCCCGACACATGGGCTATTTAAACACGGCCAAGGGGCCCCTTACTCTGGACAGCTCACTGGGTGAGCTGGGTAGATGTTCTGGGGGTGACGGTCTCTCAGGTCGGGCGCACGCTCTTCAAAAACCCAGGGATGGGCAGGGTCTTTCACCCCAAGGTCTCTGGTGGCATATGCCCGAGAAAACCAGGGGTGTTAAATTAATCTGTCTTGGAGACCGTCCACACAAGGGCAAGAGTTGACGCTCTCCGCAAAGAGACCGAGCGCTGGGTGGGTGACAAGAGTCTTTTGCCCGCAAGTGGTGTGCGATAACGGGCAAAAACTGCTGGCCCCCTTAAGACGGTAGGGCGAGCACATCCCTTTCCTGGCACATTTTTCATGAAAATTGTGTCCAAAATTTCTAAAGAGTCCCGGTCTGAACCTGCGAGGAAGGCTAGGGCTGAGTTCGCACCTTTCCCCCATTGCACTTCCCCCGTTGCCCCCTGCTTCGTCCCGCCTGGGTGCGTTGCAGCTCAGCTCGGGCCCCCCCCGTCAACCCTCTCATTGTTGACGTGGGAACACCTGGAAATTTTTCCCCCCTCCACAGTCCAGCATTGGGCAGCAGCGCAATGCCATTACCCTTTCGAATGACACATGGCCTGACAAGCATGGTCGGACCCCCGGGGTGTTGGGGGCCACCCAGAGTGGAGGCAGTGAAAGAGCTCTGCACCATCCTTGCCATTTTTTTAAGAAGCCCCCAAAATGGTCAGTGCGGAGATGCCCTTTTCACATACAGTAGGGTTTATTTTTGGAAAGATCGTTGGACACTTGAAACAACAGTTCCCCCCCCGCGACGGGGGGGAGGAAAACCAGAGCGAACACGGACCTTTCTCTCCGTCAAATCCACAAGGCCCACTTTTTCTCAATTTTATCGTCTTCAAAAAAAGGCAGTGTTTCGGGGTACAGGGGTTTCAAAGGGAGGGTCACTCTCAGGGTGCATCATTCAGGGAAGTCAGGGTTTCTGAAACTTGCCCCGAGGAACGGAGGGGGAAAGGGGGAGGGAAATTTCCCGACACAACTTACCGACGTCCCTGTTTGGAAAGGGGGGGTTTGGGGCGAATTTGAGGGGGAGGGGGGAAGATGAGGAAGAGAGTTTGCATGCCCCTCGCCCAAGGGTTGGGAAATCAAGGCTCCCCTCTAAAAGGTGTTTGGATGCTCCTTTTTTCCAAATGATCCCGCATTAAGGCCATCAAAAAGAACAACATTTCGGGGGGGGCCACCCTCCGATCCCCGTTCAAAACAAACTCAGCACTTTCCTTCCCCCCCCAAAAAAGAGAGTAAAATGCAGGAAATGGGGACCTTTCTGATTGATCAAATGGGGGACATCTGTTGCGTCTGCTTCACTTTCTCAAAGTCACGGGGGAACAAATCAACTGACGCAAAAAGGGCCCAAGTACCCGAAAGGGCAACAGAGGCAGGCAAGGGGGCAAAACCAAAGGGGGTGACCTCTAGCAATCTTTTTTTACCCACTCACCAACCATGAAAATGCGGGCAAGATCCAACCACAGAACCAGCTAAATCATGGTGAAGACTATCTGCGTCTAAACCCAATTTTTTTGTATGTGTTCCGGCCCCAAAGACTTCTGGGTATCAAAAGGGAAAATGGCCCGAGCTCGCTCCCCACGCCATAGGGTGTTGCCCGCCCCCACCCGTCATATCTGACGGACCTTCAGCAAAACGGAGGGTCTTACAGACAAACGCATCCGGCTTTCCACAATAATGTGGACGTTTGACTTTCGTCAAAATAATCAGGAAAGGATTCCTCGTGATGTTGTGGCCCCCAATTTTCCGAGGTCACCCATTTGTTGCCCTCTCTTCACATTCCCACTTAAAAAGAAATGGTCCTTTTTAAAAACTTTTTTTTTTAAAAAGATCATTTCTTACTGCAAATTTTTTTTTCTTTTTCCCAACAGTTTTAATTTTGTGGTTTTTCTTGAGGAGACTGTAAAAAAACAGAAAAGGGTTTCAGACAACACCGTAATTCCATTTATTCACTTTATCTTTAGAAGTTTTCGCATTGTCAATGGTTTTGAGGTCATGTTGCTGTGAGATACAGCTATAATTATGGTCCCTTGGAACAGAAATGTGGCTTCTAAATGGCATTTCTCTATCACAATTTTTTAATAGTGGCTGAGAAGTCATATTATAATTTTTTTTGTGTCATGTAGCTGTGAGATACTCGCTATAATTATGGTCTTTTCGGAACAGAAAGTGTGGCATCTAAGTGGCATTTCCACCCCTCACAATTTTTAATAGTGGCTGAGAAAGTCATATTTATAAATTTTGGGGGTCATGTTGCTGGTGAGATACAGCTATAGTTATGGGTCCTTTGGAAATGAAATGTGCTTCTAAGTGGCATTGCCTCCATCAGAATTTTTAATAGTGGCTGAGAAGTCATATTTAAAATTTTTTGGGGTCATGTTGCTGTGAGATACAGCAATAATCATGGTCCTTTGGAACAAAAATGTGGCTTCTAAGTGGCATTTTCCCCTCACAAATTTTTTAACTATTGGCTGAGAAGTCCATTATTTAAGCATTTTTTGGGTCCATGTTGCTGTGAGATACAGCTATAATCTATGGTCCTTTGGAACAAGAAATGTGGCTTTAAGTGGCATTTTCTCCCTCTCAATTTTTAACAGTGGCTTAGATGTCAATTTTATAATTTTTTGGGTCATGCTGCCTTGAAATGCAGCAATACTACAGTCTTATTGATAAAAAAAAATTGTTTCTAACAACATTTTGTTCTTTCACAATTGTCTCAAAGTGTCTCAAGGGTCATTTTTTGAATTTTTTGGGCATTTTGCTGTGACATCAGTCTATACTACAGGTCCTAATATAAAAAAAAAAGGTTGTTTCTACAGACATTTGTTCTTCACAATTGTCCCAAAGTGGCTCAAGGGTCATGCTTTGAATTTTTGGGGGCATCTGCCTGTGAAATGCAGCTATACTACAGGTCCTATTATAAAAAAATTTTTTTGTTTCTAACAGACATTTGTTCTTCACTTGTCAAAATGTGGCTCATGGGTCATGTTTTGAATTTTTGGGGCATTTTGCTGTGAAATGCAGCTAGACCTACAGGTCCTATTGTAAAAAATGTGGTTTCTAACAGTGGCTCAAGGTGATGGTCTGTCAGAAACAGAATAGGTAGGACACTGTTTAATGACACATATTGCAAAATGACTTGTTTCTTGCAAGATCTTAACATAGCTAGCAATACTGTAGAGACAACCATTTAATACAATTAAAAAAGAGAACAAAGTCATGGTGGGATTCTATCATATATATATATACTACTCTACTCACTCACTATACATACATCCCTATTTTAAAAATGTGTTTTTCTAGCATAAACATACTAAAAAACTTGCATGTACAAAATAGCTGGTAAAAAAATTCCTCTGAATTGTACAAGGGAGGTACAGGTAGACTTGAACCAGATGTAGTTATTCAGAGGACATGGAGTATGGAGCATGGACAGAGAACAAAGAACAGAGACAATTTTTCCTCCAGCACGTTGAGTAAAATGATAAAAAGAATGCCAAGAAAAAGGGCACCTGGGTGTAACAGGAGGCGTTAACCACCAGTATTATCCAAGTGAAGCTCAATTGTCCGCACTCATACGGAGGGGCAAGCGCTACCCAGTCTGACTGTGTAACTGATGAAGGCTGGAGGTCTTACGCTCACACTTCCGCTTCCGCACTCTGCTTCAGCACGAACTGTTTTCGTGCTGCCTCATAAGGGCATTTTTACCGTGTTAATAGATGAATATACGGACGCCAGCCTGGGCTCTCACCGCACCCTACTGTAACTCCGGCCCTGGCAGCTGGACCTCCGTAGTTAAGCAGATGGCTGACGGCAAGCACTGGCTCCACTGTTAGGGCAATCAGGAGAGCTTCAAATTTCTCTAAAAAATCAGATATTGAAAAAGGTGATTTCTGTGAGGTTAAGTATGTCAAAAGGGCCCCACGGCTGGACACAATTTGCACAATTTGAGGCTTAATATTCTGGGGCTGGAGTCACTATGGGGTCGCATCATTTGATCTCCCAGGTGGATTCTGACCCTAATCACTGGAAGAAGGATTTGGAGGAAAAATGAATACCTATTGAATTGATTGGCTGAATCACACTCAGAAGCCAGATGGCAAATGTCTCTCAACTAAGCTTGTTTATGGGATGGATTAAGACATTTGTATTACTTATGGGGTGTGCGGACGAATTAACCATCTGCACGTGTAAAAAATACACTTTAAGAACTGGCAAGGGATGAGTGGTATGTTTTGTATGTTTTCACACTTGAAAAAAAAAGCAAATGTAAAAACTAAAAATAAAACTTCCCTAAATAAATGCTGTAAACAAATGTCAGTTACCAAAAAATAAACTAAATGACATCACTGTACAAAATAGCAAAGTGCACTTTGTGATATGTGGGTCAAACAGTTCTAGGGTCATCTGTGTACAGGACAGATATAGTCCATGTCCAGTGAAACAAAAATGGTGGTTCAAAGACGCCTTTTCCCTCACTTTTTAATCTGTGGGTCAGACAGGTTTAATGGTCATTCTGCGGTATAGGACAGATATAGTCAAAGTCCAGTTTAACTAAATGGTGGTTCAAAGACTCCTTTTTCTGGCACTTTTTAATCTGGGGATCATGGGAGGTTTGGGGCTCATGCTTTTTACCCCGGACAGGGATAGTCAATGTCCAGTTCAATAAAATGGGGGGTTTAAAGAAATCCTTTTTCCGGAACTTCTAATCTGTGGTCAGACAGGTTTAATGGTCATACTGTGGTACAGAACAGGTAAAAGTCAATGTCCAGTTCAACTAAAATGGTGGTTTGAAAGACTCCTTCTCCCAGCACTTTTTAATCTGTGGGTGAGACAGGTTTAATGGTCATACTGCGGTACAGGACAGATATAGTTTAATGTCCAGTTCAACTAAAATGGTGGTTCAAAGACTCCTTTTTTCTGGGCACTTTTTAATTTGGGGTCAGACAGGTTTAATGGTCATACTGTGGTCAGGACATGTATAGTCAATGTCCAGTTCAACTAAAATGGTGGTTCAAAGACTCCTTTTCCCAGCACATTTTAATCTGGTGGTCAGAAGGTTTAATGGTCATACTGTGGTACGAACAGCTATAGTCAATGTCCAGTTCAACTAAATGGTGGTTGAAAGACTCCCTTTTTCCCAGCACTTTTAATCTGTGGGTCAGACAGGTTTAATGGTCATACTGCGGTACAGGACAGTTTATAGTTAATGTCCAGTTCAAATAAAATGGTGGTTGAAAACTCCTTTTTTTTCCGGCACTTTTTAATCTGGGGTCATGCAGGTTTGGGGCTCATGCTGCGTTCCAGGACAGGGATATTCAGTGTCCAGTTCAAGTAAAATGATGGTTCAAATCATACTGCCTTCTGGCACTTTTTAGTTTGTGGGTCATGCAGGTTTAAGGGTCATGGGTGTGGTGCAAACAGGGATAGTGAATGTTATCTGTAAAAACCCGGATGCTTTTGTCTGAAATTGACTCCTCCAGCTGTGCTAAAGGGTTTCCCGCTCAAGAAGGACGATGGCCGCGGGGCGGGGACAAACCTCTATGGCGTGGGGGGGAGCGGAAGCTCGGGGCCTTTCCGTTTTTTTTGGGGATTCCCCAAAGAATTTCAATTGGGCCCGGGAAAACATTTTTCGGGACTGAGAAATGCCATTTTAAAAGGGCCACATTTCTTTTCCCCAAAAAGGGCCCTTGATTATTGCTGTATCAACAGCAACATGCCCCCAAAAAATACAAAAAAGGGCCCTTCTCAGGAACCTTTTAAAAAAATTTGTGGGGGGGAAAAATTGCCATTTTGAAGCCAACTTTTTTTTGTTCCAAAGGACCAGGTTTTAATTGTTGAAATTTTCCCCGCAAACTAGCCCCCAAAAAAAATTTTAAAAATTTTAGGCCCTTTCTAAAGCCCTTTTAAAAAATTTGGGATGGAAAAAAAATCCCAATTAGAACCCCACTTTTTCTTTTCCAAAGGGCCCTTTTAATTTAGTTGTATTCACGAAACATGCCCCCCAAAAAATTTTTAAATGGACTTTTCGCCATTTTAAAAATTTTGTGATGGAGAAATTGCCATTTAAAAAGCCACATTTTTTTCCCAAAGGGGACCAAAATTTTATAGCTGTATTCACGGAAAACATGACCTCAAAACCTTTGAAAATTTGCAAAAAATTTCTAAAGTTTTAAAGTGATTTAAAGGGAAAAAACGGGGGGGGTTTGTCAAAAAACCTTGCTGTTTTTTTACTTTTCCCCTTTCCAGCAAAATCCCCCAAAAATGAACTTTGGGGAAAAAATTAAAAAAAGATAAAAATTTGGGCAGAAAGGGAATGATCATTTTAAAAAAAATTTTTTCAGGGGGGGAACCTTTTTTCTTTTTTGAAGGGGAAATTGTAAATTTTGCCGGGCAATTTATCGGTAAACCGGGGGCTTTTGGGGGGGCCACAAATTCATCAGAGATCCTTGCCTGTATTCATTTTGGGTTGGAAATTTAAATGTTTCCACTTATCTGGGGAAAAACCCAGCATGAGTTTGTCGGTAATGACTCCTCCAGCCTGTGCTGAAGGGTCCGCTCAAAATATGACGCGGGGGCGGCGGGAGGAAAAAGCTCTTGTGGCGAGCGAGCGGGGCTGGGCCATTTTTCAATGTTTTTTTACCCAGAAGTCTATTGGGTCCGGGAAAAACAAAAATCCCAAAAATCATCGGGGGTTTTTAAAGGTTGAATAGTGGGTGCACCTGTTTCTTAAGTGGTCTTTTGTGTTTTGGGATGGTCCCCTTTGCATTGCAGGGCCTTTGGTGGGGGTGGTAAAAAAATTAAAATTTTTCCCCTTTGGTTCCCCCCTTGGCCTGCTTTTGCCACCTTTGGCCTTTTGCTGATGGGGGCCATTGTTTTGGGCGGGGCCCAAATTTTTTTAAAAAGGCTACCTTTGGAAATTTTTTCTTTTTGGTTTGGGGGGGTTTTTTTTTAGGGGTGGGGGTTGGGAATTGTTGTTTTTTTCCAACCGGGACATTTGGGGAATTTAAACCCCAACCAAAGGGATGTTCCCAAAAGTTGGGGTGGGGGGGGGGAAAGGGGCCCTTCCATTTCCTCATTTTCCCCCCTCTTATTTTGGCGGGGGGTGGAAGGGTGCTAGGTTCCTCCCCCCTCCCTCCTCCGTTTTCCCCCGGGCCCACAGCTTCAACACACCCCCTAACTTGCCTGAGATGATGCACCCTGGAGCTGATGCGCCCCCTTTTCCATGCTTGGACCCAAACCCACGGCCTAATAAAGGGCCCGATAATGAAATTGTAAAAACTGTCGGGCCTTGGGGAAATTTTGACGGAGGGGAAGGGCTCCGTTCCGCGTCTGTGCCCCGCCCTCCTCCCCCGTCGCTGGGGGGGGACCTGTTGTTTCGATTTTTCCCAACAAACGCCAGAACTAAGATCCCCCACATTGCTAAATGCGGGCAAGGGCATTGTCCCATGACCTTTTGGTGGCTTCTCAAAAGGGCAAGGTTTGGTGCAGGGGTTTTTCACCTGCCTCCCTTTTCGGTGGCTCAACACCCCGGGGGCCCGCACCGTTTGCTTTCAGGCCATGGGGTCACTTCGAAACTGCTTTAATGGCTTTCCCGCTGCTCCCCAAAAATGCGGGGCATGTGGGGGGGGGAATTCCAGTGTGTTGCCCCGTCAACAAAAAGACGGTTGAGGGGGGCCAAGTGGCTGCAAGGGCCCAGGCGGGACGAAGCAGGGCCCAAGGCGAAGGGCCCCCGGGGAAGTAAAAAATTGACTCGGGGCCTTCCCCGCTGGCAGTCCAGCCCCGGGTTTAGCCCCTTTAAAAATTTTCTGGCGCCCAAGGTTTCATGACAGGTGCCGGGCGGGGGTTTGTGCCCAGCCCCCGTTCTAAGGGCGGCCGCGGGTTTTCCCCCGGGTTATCCCCCATTTGCCGGGGGAAACAAGGTTTCTTGGCACCCGCCTAAAACCTCGGTCTCTTTTTGGGGCGGAGAGCCGTCCCCCAGCTTTTGACCGGTGCCGTGGACGGTTTTCCCAAGACTTTTTTAATTTAAAAAAGGGCCCGGGTTTTCTGGGCCGTTTTTACAGGGGGCCTTTGGGGGGGAAAAAAAACCCCCTGCACCACCCCTGCGGTTTTTAAAAAGAGGGGGCCCCCCGGGAGCCTGAGACCCACCGTCACCCCCGAGACATCCACCCGTTTAAAACCCGTAAACTGTCACAGGTATGGGGGCCCTTTGGCCCTGCTTCCCTTAGTCCTTGTGTGGTGGTCAGATGGTTTTTTCCGGCCCAGAGCAGAAACGCGCTTGAAATTTTAGATGCCCCACGGGGCCCGGGCCCAAAGGGGCGGGAGGTTTTTTTCGGGCCCAAAAAAAATCCCCTGCTCGGCTTCGGGTTATTGGGGGGGGGCCCAAGGGGCCCATGAGGGTGGAAAAACCCCCATCTGGGGCCCCCAGACGGAAAGGGCAACTTTTCCAAAGGCCCAAAAGGCCGGCAATGCCAAAACTTTTCCGGGCCCTTTTGGCTTTGGGAGGGTTTTGGGGTTTTAAAGGGGTTTTTCTGTCCAAACCTTGAAGAAAAGGGGCTGGGCCTTTGGACGGGCCCGTTTTGTACGGGGAAGGTCTTTAAAACTGGGGGGAAAGGAAAGGAAAGGGGTAGGTTTGGGTCATTTGGGGGTTTGCTGGTGGTACTCGTGGGGGACGGTGGGAGGTGGGGGCGGGGGCTGACCCTGTTTCATGACTCGGGAGACTGGGGCAGCTGAGGAACGCTGGTGGGGGGGCGGGGGAAAGGAGGCGGAGAACAGGGGGTTGTGAAAAGGGGTTTGGGGCCCCCGGGGGGGGTGGGGGGGTTCCGGGCCCTTTTTTTGGCCAAGGGGTTTGCCTCCATTTTCAATTTTCATGAATTCGCTGAAAGGGTGACGGGAAACATTTTGGTGGGGGGTTTTAACCCCCTAAGGTTTTTGGGCCTTTAAACTTTTGCTTTTTAGGGGCAGGGGCGGCTTTTGACATCGGGGGGAATCAGAGGTTTGGGTTTTCAAAAAAGGGCCCCGGTTTTGAGGGGTCCTGGCCCCTTTTTGACGGGGGGGGTTAAGCGAGGAGGGGGGGTTTGCGGATCTTGGCGGGCCCGGAAATTTTAATATCAGCGGATTTCCCTGCGACCCCCCTTCCCTTTTTGGGGCGGCCCCGTACTGACACTACCCCTCGTTTTTCCTCCTCGTCCAGTGAGGGAAGGCCTGCAAGAAAATTTTGGGGGGGAAAGCCCCCGGTTGGACCCGCAATGTCCCCATTTCATCAAACACAGGTGATTGGGGTCTTTCCTTTAACATTCTGCATCCGGGAAAGCTGGGGGTACAAGCAAGAGGGACTGAAAGGCGTTGCCGCCCCTCCCGGGATTTTTCCCGATTGACCGGCTTCCTTCTCCTCCTCTGGGGGAAATCAGTAACTGGGGTCGGCAGAGAAAATTCCCCCCCCCTTTTTGGGCCCCTTTACTTTTGAAGCCTTCTGCCCAAACCCCATTTTTTTCATCAAAGAGGTTTTTCAAAATATGGATTATCCACGTGGGGGGGTTTTTCCCAGTTGGGCATTTGGGTGCTTCATGTTTGGGAGGATGCTGGTGATGTGATGACGCATTTGTGGGGTGCTGGGAGGGACGAGGAGGGGAAAACTGCTGGTGCCCGGTTTTCATTAACCCCTGAAAGGCAGGTTTGGGGACGCTGTTTGTTAATGAAAATTCACAGGGCCCGACCCCCCGCGGGTGACAGGCCTGACCGGGGGCCCGCAACTGGGCGATCCGCCCGGGGATGGGGTTTTTGTCGCCAAACAATGGGGAAAAAGCACCCTTTTTTCGTACCCCTTAAACCCCCATGTCTTACCCCCCCCTTTTGCCCTTTAACAACCCGAATTTTGCTCCATGTTTTTATAAATTTAAAAAAAATTTTTTTAAAGGGAGTTTTGGAAAGGGGCTCTTATTAAAAGACGGGAAATCACAGCTATTCTAAATCCCCCAAAACAAAAAAAATTGCTGTATTCAAATTTTACTGCCCAAAGGGAGATTATCAACAAAGTGGCCTTGCCCCCAAAATAAAAAAAAAAACGTTTTTTGGGAAAATTTTTTGGTTTAAAAAAAAGTATTTTTTGGCACCTTTTCAATTCACCTGTGGGGACTACCCAAAAATTTCAGTATTCACATTTAAATGCCAAAGGTTTCCTCCCAAAGAACAAAGCTTTTTATTTCGCCAAAGTTTAAAAAAAAACGTTTCTGTAATGTATTCAAAATAATAAAAGGTTTTTTTGGGACCTATAATTACCTGTGGTAACTACCCAATTGCTTTGGGTTCAAATTTAACTGCAAGGTGGCTTATCAACAAAAATTGGGGCTGGGCAAAAAAAGGGAAAAAACACGTATCTGTAATGTATTCGGTTTTTTTTAAAAGGTATTTTTTGGAAACCCATCAAATTTTACCTGTGGTAACTGCCCCAATTTTTGGGTTCAAATTTAAATGCCCAAAGGGGGCTCTTTTCAAAAAAATTGGGAAATGGGGCCAAAAAATGCTTTAAAAAAACAGCGGGATTTTTTTTTGGTTTAAATTGGGGTTTTCTGGAAAAAAAAATAAAAGGTAAAAAGTTTTGGACCTTTTTTTTTCAATTCCACCTGTGGTAACTACACAATTGCTGGATTTTAAATTTAAAATGCAAGGTGGCTTATCAACAAATTGGACTGGGAAAAAATGCCCAAAAAAAACGTATCTGTAATGTATTTGGATAAAAAAAGGTTATTTTTTGGCACCTATTAACCTGTGCGAATACAAAAATTTTCTGGATTCTAATTTAACTGCAAGGTAGAATAAACAACAAAGGTGGAATTGGGGGAAAATTTGAAATGAAACCTGTTCGAAATGTATACTGATAATTTAAGTGGAGTTTTTCACCTGACCCAAAAAGACCTGCAGTTACTTGGGGAAAAATTGTTTCCTAATATAAATTTTAGGCTGCCCCAAAATCCCGGAAATATTTCAATAGAAAAGGGTTTAAAAATAAAGCTAAATTGGGGTGCCAAAAGTCTACACTAAGTTTTTGGTGAAATTTTTTCCGTATTTTTTTTTGAAACTTGTCTGTGTTTTTACCCGCGGAGGCCCCCCCTTTGCTCCCTCCGTAAATTTAAAGCGGTAGATGCTCTTTTTTTAAATTTTCTACCTAATTCATAAAAACTTCCAATTTTTCTAATCTAACTAAGTTGGAAAGATCACAGCTAACAGAAAAGCTTTCTCGTGAAGAAAAAAGTTTTTAAATTTTGCTGAGCTGTTTGGACACAAACAGAGGCAGCCTACTTTTCTTGAGACGCTGGAGCATGAGGGTGAAAAGGAAGGGGGGTTTTTCTTGTAAAAAAGAGGTCATTTGATTTTTTTCCAAACCCAAAACGCAAACCCAAAAAATCTCAGTATTAAGTTTGCACACAATTTTACCCCGCTCTTTCTGTTTAAATGATTTGCTTTGGGCCCCCAAAAATGACAGGAAGGCGAAAAAAGGGCGATCTTAATTTGATGATGCACAGATTTTAACCTAAATTATCGTTTATCTAAAAATTTCCCATCAAACCCTAAAAAAAATGTGCCCTTTTCAAAATTTTTTCGATAATAATCGCTCAACTTACTTTTAGAAAAGGGTTTGGGTTTTTTTGATCCAAATTTGGGTCAAAATAATTAGCCAGGGGCACATGTGCCCCGGGGAAAAAAGTTAGTTGTGGTTCCAAACTATAATGTTCCAGGAAAGTCTATTAAAAGTTACAAATATTGTTACCTAAATCCATCATAAACCCGTTTTTTAAGGGAAGTTTCATGACTGTTCCCCTTTTAAAGGGATAGTGCTTTTCCGTTGTTTCCAAAAAAATTTCTTTTTCAAGAACATATAGAAAATATTACATTCAGATTTTTATATTAAAGAATTAGAGACTGACTTAGACCTGGTTCAAATATGCGTTGGTGTTCCGCACTGGCCTTTTTTTTTTGATGGTTTCCAAAAGGAAAAAGACCGGGGGAAAAAAAAAGCAACTATTTTTTTTCCCGTTTAATGATGGACACCACAAACAGAAAACCCAAAAGACCCAAATTTTATTTAATAGGGGCCGTTTTGGGCTGGGGTGGGCGTCCATTGTGAACGGATCCCATGGCTTCCGTTATCACCTCTGCGACGCAGACATGAGCCAAACCCTTAAAAAGTTTGGGTAAAAGTCAATTTCCCTTACGGTGCTAAATTTAAATTAAAATTTTTAATAAAACCAAATTTGATAGTCCCAAACCCTTAGGGTAAGCAAAAACTAGTTTACAAAATTTTTTTATGTTTCAGTTCAAACTTTTTATGAACAATTTTAAAATGCATGAATAAAAATTTTAGCCTTTTTTTGGTTTTTAAACAGGATTTTTTTTTAAACATTTTTTTTTTTTTTTTTTTTTTTTATTATTTTTTTTACTTACGGTTCTGAAAGAACTAATTTTTTTGTTCAGGGCACATTAAAACCCAAAAATTTTTTTTTTGGGGGTTTTTTTTGGGAAATGGGGTTTTGAAAAAATTGGGTTGGGTGGAAAAATGGAAACAATGGTTTTATTGTTATGGCTATGATGATATGATGAAGGTTTCTTTCTTTAATTTAAAAAACATTTTTGTCCCTCTTGTTTTTTTTAAATTAAAAAAGCTTGAAAAAGTGAAAAAATTAAAATTAAAAAAACTGCATTTTAGCTGATTAAAAGAATATGGTCAAACATTGGTAAAATACAGTATCTGGATAGTTTAGATAGAGCCCCGCACTGCGCCTAAGTCCCGCACTGCGCCCATGTCCCCGCACTGTGCCCCCCCCCCTACACGGGGGCGCCCGGGAACTTTTCCCCGCTTGTTTGTGTGCGCAACCTCCGGCGGCTAATCATAGCCGCAGCGCCGCACTGCGCCTCGGCCCCCGCACTGCGCCTAACACACTGGCCAGGCGCGGCGGACTTTTCCCCGCATGTATGACCGCACTACCTCCGGCGCCGAATCATAGGCACAGCCCCGCACTGCGCCTCGGCCCCGCACTGCGCCTAACACACTGGCGAGGCCCGGCGGACTTTACATGCTATGTATGAGCGCGCCCCGGCCCCGACATAAATCAGGTGCAGATTCCGCCGGGAAACTGGCGGAAAGGTGCGCCCCGACCCGGCGGGATTCATACATGTGGCCCTAAATGTGTAGACCTGGGGATCATATAGTAGTATACAGAAAAAAGAGACTCAGGGAGGAAAAAAATGGGAAGTAAAGTGGGTAGGAGTATAGTAGAGTGGCACAATGACAGGGTGTGGAGGTGACAGCGGCAGCCACAGCAGCAGCATAAGGTCAGACAGTGGCACAATGACAGAGTGTGGAGGGCACGGCAGCAGCCACAGCAGCAGCATGAGGTCAGGCAGTGGCACAATGACATTCTGGAGGTGGCAAAACAGGAGTAGGCCACAGAGTGGTACAATGACAGAGAGTGGAGGTCAAGGCAGCAGCCACAGCAGCAGCATGAAGTCAGAGAGTGGCACAATGACATTCCGGAGGTGGCAAAAACAGGAGTAGGCCACAGAGTGGCACAATGACACAGTGGGGGAGGCACAGCAGCAGCCACAGCAGCAGCATGAGGTCAGACAGTGGCACAATGACATTCTGGAGGTGGCAAAACAGTAGTAGGCCACAGAGTGGCACAATGACAGAGATTGGAGGTTACAGCAGCAGCATCATGAGGTCAGAGAGTGGCACAATGACAGGTTGGGTGTGGAGGTGACAGCGGCAGCCACAGCAGCAGCATGAGGTCAGACAGTGGCACAATGACATTCTGGAGGGGCAAAAAAAAAGGGGTAGGCCACCAGAGTGGGACAATGACACAGTTTTGGAGGTACAGCAGCAGCCACAGCAGCAGCATGAGGTCAGACAGTGGCACAATGACATTCTGGAGGTGGCAAAACAGTAGTAGGCCACAGAGTGGCACAATGACAGAGAGTGGAGGTTTACAAACAGCATGAGGTCAGAGAGTGGCACAATGACAGGTGTGGGAGATACACGGCAGCCACAGCAGCAGCATAAGGTCAGACAGTGGCACAATGACAGAGTGTGGAGGGGCACGGGAGCAGCCACAGCACAGAATGAGGTCAGGCAAGGGGGCACAATGACATTCTGGAGGTGGCAAAAACAGGAGTAGGCCACAGAGTGGCACAATGACAGAGAGTGGAGGTCAAAGCAGCAGCCACAGCAGCAGCATGAGGTCAGAGAGTGGCACAATGACATTCTGGAGGTGGCAAAAACAGTAGTAGGCCACAGAGTGGCACAATGACACAGTGTGGAGGGCACGGCAGCAGCCACAGCAGAAGCATGAGGTCAGACAGTGGCACAATGACAGAGTGTGGAGTGCATGGCAGCAGCCACAGCAGCAGCATGAGGTCAGACAGCGGCACAATGACAATCTGGTGGTGGCAAAACAGTAGTAGGCCACAGAGTGGCACAATGACAGAGAGTGGAGGTGACGGCAGCAGCAGCATGAGGTCAGAGAGTGGCACAATGACAGAGTGTGGAGGGCACGGCAGCAGCCACAGCAGCAGCATGAGGTCAGACAGTGGCACAATGACAGAGTGTGGAGGGCACGGCAGCAGCCACAGCAGCAGCATGAGGTCAGACAGCGGCACAATGACATTCTGGTGGTGGCAAAACAGTAGTAGGCCACAGAGTGGCACAATGAAAAGAGAGTGGAGGTGACGGCAGAAGCAGATGAGGCCAGGAGTGGCACAATGACAGAGTGTGGAGGGCACGGCAGCAGCCCAGCAGCAGCATGAGGCAGACAGTGGCACAGTGACAGAGTGTGGAGGGCACGGGGAGCAGCCACAGCAGCCCGCTTTAGGTCAGGCAGTTTGGCACAATGACATTCTGGTGGGGGGAAAACAGTTGGGGCCACAGAGTGGCAAAATGACACAGTGGGAGGGCACGGCAGCAGCAGCAGCAACATGAGGTCATGGAGGGCCAATGACAGAGTGTGAAGGTGGGTTGGAAACAGCCCCTGGAAAAGAGGGTTTTTGGTGGAGATGAGAAACTGGCAGCAGATATGTGGATAGGCGGGTGGCGGCTCAGAATAGTGGCTGAGGCGGTAGTTTGAACCCAGACCTTTCTCAATTTTGGGTGGGGGCGTCATGGCTGATGTGTCTGAGCCTAAGGCATCGGTGTGTGAAATTTGGCCGTCCACCCCTGATTCTCTTGACAAAGGTCAGTCTTTCCCAAATTTCCCGTGGACAAGGGGTTCCCCTTGGGGGAAAATAGGGCCCCCCGAAATGAACCCCGCTCTGGCCCCACACTAGGGTCGGGCAGGACAGCTTCCCCACGCAAAATCGGCAAGTTGCGGGCCCACACATTAGTTTGGCTGCCCAGAGTCCGGGGTCTTCTAACTGGGGGGGCGGTGCTGTCCAAGTAGGCCCCCCTGTTGGTTCAGGGCTGTCCGGGTTTTCTGTGCTGCTGCGCGGGCGACTGCCCCCCTCACTGGCGGGTAAAGGGAAGGCTCATCAGTGATCCAGATTAGGTTGCTGCTGATGGGTGGTCTGTGTACCCCCCCCTTCCCCAGTTTGCGGCAGTAGTCGTGAGCGCTGAAAAAACCTCCCGATCTTTGTCAGAAAAGGGACGATGCCGCAATAGGCGCGGCCAAAAGCTAGGGGGATTTCCCTATTATTTGAGTTTGTCCTCCTTCAGCGTGGGAAAAAGGCTCCCTTTTGGACCGGGAGAGAGGGTCCAATACGGTGGAGAGCCAGAATCATCCCTCGCCGGATGGTACTATTCGGCTGTATAGCCCGGCAAATAGCATGCTGGGGCCTCTACAAGTGACTAGGGGGCCCCTGCCCCTCCATCTCCCCTGATACGCCAGGGGCTGGGGGCATCGCCCGTCTTCCTCATCTCCCTCTACCCCTCCAGCTGCTCCTCCCCCTCTTGTCACCTGGGTAAAAATCCACTATTTCACCAGACAATGCTTCTGCTCCAAGGTCCCCCCCCTTTCCCCCCTCCATTTCACCCCCCACCAACCCTTTGGGCCGCGAGATTGGTGCCACGTTCCAGTCCCCTGCCCAGACAATTTTTTCAGCATCTTTTCCGGGGAATGAAGCAGGGAATACGTTATTCACCCCGTAGTCCTGGCGTTGCCCAAATAACGGCCTTTCAAAGGGCCCTTTCAACAAAGGGAAAGGTGTAACCATGAGCTGAAAACTGGCTGAAATCAAAATTAAAACGGGGGAAATACTCGGTTCCCCTGGATCATAAAAAAAATCGTTAAGGGCCTTTCCGGGTTCATAAATGGGCCCCAAGATGTGCGGGGCGGAAATTCCAACGGGGGGAAACACCGCATATCAGAGGGGTTTTGGGGGAAAGGCCTTTCCCTGCTGCTCCCAACTCGAGGGGGTGTTCGGGGCTTTGTGGGAAAATGGATGAAGGGGCATGCAAAAGTTTGGGGGCCCCCTTTTCAAAATTCTTCTGAAGATGGGTGGAAAAATTTTCCCGGAAAACCTTTTCACAACCGTTTTGAAAAAAATTTTGCCCATGCGGGGCCCGCATGGAAAATCCCCCCTTTAAGTGCACCCGGGAACCCCATTTTTTCCCCCATTGTCCCTCACCTTTGGGTTCCCAAAAATTTGCAGTTGGCGCGGAAAAAGCCCAAAAACCATCGATTTCTTGCTGCATGACCGGAGCAGATTCCCCCCTGTGTAAACTTCTTTCTCCGAGGCAAACCCCAGGTGTAGAACTGTGTGACCCCGCGGGGCCCTACACATGTGGTATATGGGGGCATTTAATTGGGGAGATTTGAGTTTTTGGTGGGGGTGGAGGAGAAGGGAGGCGGCATTGGCACGGGAGCCGAAATTTTTGGAACAACATGGGGGGAGAAAGCGGCGCCCTCCTGCCCCAGGTTGGTGGGGGTGCCGGGGGCAAAAAAGACATTAAACCCATGGGTTTGAAAAGGAAAAATTTTGGGTTTCCGCCCGGGAGTAACGCTCCAGACGCCCGCCTGCCGGTACGGGAAGTGGCTGTTACTGAAATTTTTGGAAAAGAAATTACGGCTTGGAACTTCCATCTGGGGCCCGGCACAAGCCTTTTGTTCTCTAAATGGGTGCAGATCCCCATTTGGAAAGGGGAAGGACTGCAGAAAACCAAACCCAATTTGGGAACGGGAAAGCACGGTTAGCTGCTGAAACCTTAGGAGGGTTTGGGCGCTTTATTTTTGTTTTCCTTTGCAATGCCTCCCCCTGAAGGGATGCTGGCGCCTGATAGCGAGGAGAAAGGACCCATCGGGAAACCGGGAGTTTGGTGGAAAAGAAAACTTCTCCCTTCTGAAGAGATGGTGGAGCCTGATTTGGCTAAAAAAGGAATTGCTTTTGCCACGGGGCGCGGTTTGCTGCTGTTCCCTGTGGGGGCAGGATGGACCACCAAACATCTGAGCCACTTTTTTTCCCCCAAGGCCCCCGGGGGGTTGCGCTGAATGGTTGCGCAGGGCCGGGGGTGCCAATTTTAGCTCCCTGGCCTTTGCTTAAATTGCTGCTTAAGTTCTACTTTATACCTTTATTGGGCTCCTTCGGGTGCCTTTAGCAAAGAACTCCCAAACACCGCCAAAGTAGCTGTTTTTTCCCACCAAACGCTCCGCACTGAGTGCTACTCCCTTTCCGCCCCTCGCTGACCCCCTTTTGCCGCTATTTCTTGGCCCCTGCGAAACGGGTTTTCTCCCCCTTTCCCCTTTTTGGGCTCCTAAACCTGGGCATTTGGGGCTTCCCCTTTGCTGACTCCCGGCCCACTCCCCACTTGCGGGGCGCGCCGCTGCTGACCGAAAGGTTGACGCCCTTTCTCCTGACGATAAATAAACCCCTTTTCCCTTCACCCACCCCCCCCCCCCCCCCCCCAAGGGTTTCATCATAAATCGATTTGTGTTTCATCGTAAAAGCGGTCCTCATCACCAGTTTGGTATAAAAAGGGTGACCCCCCAAAACATGACCTCCCATGCCCCTCCCCAAAATTTTTTTACTTTGAGGGCCAAACCGCAAGAAGCGGGGGAAAATTGGGCCCCATTTCCCCGCTGCCAAGTACCCTGTTTTCCCCCTCCTCAAATTGTTCATCCCTCGTTTTATATATTTGGCCCGCTGAGCCCAGACCCCCTTTAGTAGATCTCGGGTGAGGAAACCGGGAGGGGAACAAGGCGGGTTGAGGACAGATGGGGGCCCGGGCTGACCCGCCCCCGGGGCCATGCCAACAAAGGGGTTTTGTGTCGGGATGTCCCACCGACCTTGGTGGGGTGTTTTCAGTGCCCAACTGGGGGGAAGTGGAGGGCCCTTTTGGGCCAACCCAATCAAAAAAACCCCTTGGGGTTTGTGGTAAAAACACACGGGCCCGCTAGTTGACAGCGGCAGTTGGGGCCTCACCGAGTAAACCCTGCGGGGGCTCCCCTTGTTGTGCGGGCCCCCCCGGGGCCGGCCCCAGGGGGGGGGGGGGGGGGGGGGGGGGGGGGGGTTTTGTGCCACGGGGAGCTCGGGGGTGAAGACCCTGCCCCCTCTCGTCTGACTTACTGTTTTTTTTCTGAAATTTACAGACACTGTTTTTTAAAGGATATGGGGATATAAAAAATAAATACACACCCGTATTTGCCCTTCCAAAATAAAACCCAAGTAACAAGTTTGGGAAACCCTTGGAAAATTAAATTGCCCCCTTCCACAAATGGCCAGGAAAAATTTATTTGGGGGGGGGCCCTTTTTTAAAAAACCACTGTGTATTTTATAAAATAAAAAAAAGCACAAACGGCTTTTTTTAACCTTTGGGTTTATGAATTTTGCTACAGGTAAAATGTCTTTTTTGGGGGGTTGAAAAAAAACCCCGTTTTTTTTTTAAAGTGACCACAACAGAGAAAAAAAGCAAAAAGAAACCCCCTGGATGTAAATTGCGCAAAAAAAAATTTGAGCAACCAAAAATTTCCCAGCTTTTTTTAGCGTGTTAAAAGGGCTTTTTATTTTAGGGTTAAAACAAAAACAAAAAAAAATTGAAATTTAAACCCTTCGGTTATAAATTTTAGGCTATGGGAAAATTTTATTTTTTGGCGGGGGGAAAAAGAACGTTTTTTTTAAAGTGACCCAACAACAGCAGAAAAACGCTTAATTAACCCCGGGTTTTAAATTGCGAAAAAAAATTTGAGAAAACCAAAAATTCCAGTTTTGTAAGTTTTAAAAAATGGCGTTATTTTAGGGTACAAAACCCAACAAAAAAAATTTGAAATTAACCTTTCCGGTTAGGGAATTAGGCTATAGGAAAAAAAAAAATTTTGGGCCGGTAAAAAAGAATTTTTTTTTTAGTGACCACAAAAAGCAAAAAAATGTTTAAATTTAAACCCCCGGGATCTAAATTGCGCAAAAGAAATGAGAAAACCAAAAATTACTACTTTGTAGCATGAAAAATGGCGTGTTTTTTTAGGGTAAAAACAAAAAAAATTTGAAATTTAAACCCTTGGGTTATAAATTTAGCTACAGGAAAAAGGGTCTTTTTTGGCGGGAAAAAAAGGAAAAGTTTTCTTTTAGTAAACCCCCAACACAGAACAACGTTTTTTTTAAACCCCTGGATTTTAAAATTGCGCAAAAAAAATTATGCTCCCCAACCCAATTCCCAAAGGCTTTGTAGCGTGGAAAAAATGGGGGTATTTTCCCGGTAACAAAAACAGAAAAACTTGAAATTTAAACCCTTTGGATATAAATTTTTCCCTTAAAGGTTAAAATTTTCTTTTTGGCGGTAAAAACAGCCCATTTCTTTTGGGTGACCCAACAGCAGAACAACGCTTAATTAACCCCGGGTTTAAAAATTTGCGAAAAAAAGAAAATGAGAAACCCAAAAATTTTCCCAGTTTTTGTACCCGTTTTAAAAAATTGGTTGTATTTTAGGGTTTAAAACAAAACAGAAAAACTTGAAATTAACCTTCGGTTAAAAATTTTAAAGCTACTTGAAAAAAGGTTTTTTTTGGCGGTGAAAAAGAAAGTTTTTTTTTAGCAAACCACAACAGCAGAAAAAGTTTAAATTTAAACCCCCTTTTGGTTTAAAATTTTGGGCCCCAAAAAAATTTTGGAGAAACCCAAAAAATTTTTACCAAATTTTGTAGAGTGCAAAAATGGAGTTTTATTTTTTGGGTTTAAAAAACCCCAAAAACAGAAAAACTTTTTTTTTAAAACCTTCGGTTTAAAATTTAAAGCTATGAAAAAAAAATTTTTTTTGGGGCGGTTTAAAAAAAGAAAGTTTTTTTTTAGTGCCCCAAAACGTAAAAAATGTTTAAAATTACCCCGGGAACTAATTGGCAAAAAAAATTTTAGGAAAAGCCAAAAAATTTGGACCAGCTTTGTAGCATGTTAAAATGGTGTGAATTTTATGGTACCCCAAAAAAACAAAAACTTGAAAATTTACCTTGGGTTTTAGGAATTTTTGTTTCATGTAAAATTTTTTTTTTGGGCGGGGGAAAAGAAATTTTTCTTTTAGTGACCACAAAAAGCAAAAACAATGCAAATTTAACCCCCTGGTGAAAATTTGGCGCAAAAAGAAATATGCTCCCAAAACAATTACCAGCTTTCCCAGGTTTTTAAAATGGCGTATTTTTTACGGTACACAACAACAGAAAAACTTGAAATTTTAATTTTTTGGGTTATAAATTTATTTTTAAAAGGGAAAAATGTCTTTTTTTGGGGGTAAAAAAAAGAACGTTTTTTTTTAGGGACCCAAAAACAGCAGAAAAAAACCTTTTTAAATTTAACCCCTGGTAAAAACCTGCGTCAAAAAAAATGGTAGTTTTTGAGCGATTTTTAACGACAAAGTTGAAATGGGCCCAAGGTTTTTTAAGGGTGATGAATTTCCCCCAGATCATGCAAATTTAAAGGGTTTTTAAAATTTCTGAGCTTATCTTTTAAAGTTTCGCCCCTTTTTTTCGGGGGTTCCTGAAATTTTTTGGGGGCCAGAAAAATCAGATTACAGAATGGGAGAAAGGGTGGGGATGGGGGTGTTGCGACGTCAGGGACGGGGATGTTTTTGGGTTGCGTTTGGCTGGAAAAATCACGTGCCCCCGTTTAAAAAAGAGCCAGCTTTTCCCCTGTTTCAGCCCCCCAGTTCTTTCGGTCTGGGGCCCCTTCCTTGGCCAAAAGCTCAGCGAAATTAGTCTATTTTTTGCACAGAGAAAACCTCTACTATTAGCTGTGACCCTTTCCCCAAATTTTTAGTTATATTAGAGATTTGAAGATTCTATGTAGTTAGGTAGAAAATTTTAAAAGGAGCATCTACCGCTGTAAATTCACGGCGGGGGGAGCAGGGGGGGCCCCGCGGGCGAACACAGACAAGCTCTATCTATAAAGAACACTGGATAAAGTTCACCAAGACAGTGTAGACATTGTAGTGGAATATCTTTTTTTATTAACAGTTTGCTATGAAATATTTCCGGGATATTGGGCAGCCTGAACTTATATTGGATACACATAAATTTCAGTAACTGTAGGTCTCTGTGGTAGGTGAAAAACTCCACTTTTATTATCAGTATACATTTCAGATCTGTGTTCATTTTAATTTTACCCATTACACCTGTGACTGTTGAGATATCCACCTTGCAGTTAAATTACAATCCAGCAATCTTGTAGTCAGCACAGGTTGTTTGTTGCCAAAATACCGTCTATCGTACGAAAACTTTCACAGTTACGTGTTTTTTTGACTTTTTCGCACCAGCACATGTTCATTGACGCAGTTATTAACGTAAATCTTAAACAGAAATTTCTATATTCACCACAGGTGAATTGAAAGGTCAAAAAATACCGTGTATCATAGAAAACATAACAGTTACGTGTTTTTTGACTTTTGCACACCCACATTGTTCATTAAACGCAGGATCCACGTAAATCTTAAAACAGCAATTCTATATTCACCACAGTGAATTGAAAGGTGCAAAAAATACCGTTTATTTAACCAAAACATAACAGATATGTGTTTTTTGGACTTTTGCCCAGTCCAGATTTTGCAGTTAAATTTGAATCCAGCAATTTGGTTTTGATTAGAAGGATTTGAGAATAGCTGTGATTTACAGTCTTTTAATAAGAGACTTTCCAAAACTATTCCATACCTTCTCAAATTTTTTATATTTCTGAACATGGAGCAAAATGCAGGTGGTAAGCGAGCAAAGAGGGGGGTAGCACATGGAGGTAGAGGTACGAGAGAAGGTGCTCCTTCCAGTGCTGGGGACAACACGCATGCCAGCGGATCGTCAGTTGCAGGACCGTCAGGCCTGTCATCGCTGGGTCAGGGCCCTGTGAATCTAAGTAACGAAAATCGTCGCCCAAACTGTCCTTCAGTGGTTAATGCAAACTGCATCTAGCAGTCTTACCTCCTCGTCCTCGCAGTCACGGCCACAAATGTCGTTCAGCATCATCAGCATCCGTCCAACATGAAGCAGCCCAAATGTCAACTCGTGTACCCACCACTGTGGATAATCCATTGTCTGCGGACCTCTTTGATGACAAAAGCGGTTTGGGGGCAGAAGGCATGTTAAAGATTCAAGAGGATGATTTAGTCTGCTCTGACGCCCAGTTACTGATGCCATCAGAGGAGGTTAAGGAAGCCGGTCAATCGGGAAAAATCCCGGGCGGTCGGCAACGCCTTGCAGTGCCCCTTGCTTGTAGCCTGCAGCTTCTGGATTGCAGAAAGCGACGACCAAGTCACCTGTGTTGATGAAAGATGACGACATTGCGGATCCATCTGGTCTTTTCCGCCCAAAATTTTCTTTCGAGCGCTTCATCAGTGGACGAGGAGGAAGACGATGGGGTAGTGTCAATACGGGTCCCCCACAAAAAGGGAGAGGGCGGTTTGCAGAAGTCCGCTGATATGATTCTGCCAGCCACGGTCAGCGCAAACCCCGCTCCCCCGCTTATTCGCCGTCAAAAAGGTCCGACCTCTCAAGCCTGGGCCTTCTTTGAGCAAGCCCCTGATTCACCCAGCGATGGGCATATGCCGCCTTTGCCTAAGCGCATAAGTAGAGGCAAGAACCTTAAGTGGTTAAAACCCCCACCAACATGTCTAGTCACATGCAGCGAATGCATGAGTTGAAATGGGGGGAACACTTGGCCAAAAAGGCCAGACCGACGCCGGGCCTCCAAAACCCTTGTCACACCCTCTGTCTCCGCCTCCTCCTCCTCCGCCCCCACCAAGCGTTCCTCAGCTGCCCATGTCTCTCAGAGTCATGATCAGGGATCGCCTCCGCTTCAGCCTCCAAACCCTCACCCGAGTACCACCAGCACCACCAGAGACCCATCCTACCCCTTCTCCTTCCTCCAGTTTGATGACCTGCACGCAGTACAGCGGCCAGTCTAGAAGCAAGCCTTCTGTTCTTCCAGGTTTGGGAGCAGAAGAAACACTTTAACCCAAACCATCCCAAAGCCCAAAAACCTGAATGTCGGCATTGCCAGGCTTTTGGGCCTTGGAAATGTTGCCTTTCCGTCTGGTGGACACAGATGGGTTCCCCCATGTCATGGCCCTCGCC
>JAODAL010046517.1:0-30850 GCA_025379985.1 Phyllomedusa bahiana | reverse complement strand
AAGAAAACCAAAAAATTCTACAAATTTTGGGAAAAAAAAACAAGTTTTTTTTTAAAATAAAAAACGGGGTTTTAAAAAAAGAACACATGAAAAAAAGAAGAGCAGAAAGTCATGGAAAGTCAGGACACCAACTGAAATCGATCAGCAATTAGAAAGCAATTCTACCGCTTAGTGAAAAATAATACTAGCTGGTTTAACTGATAGCCTGTAAAAAGGTGTCTCATTACCAAAGTGTTACACAAGAAACACATCATGATGGGTAAAACCAGTAAGCTGTCTCAAGAACTTCACAACCTTAATGTTGCAAAACATATTGATGGCATTGGTTACAAAAGAATTTCTAAACTACTGAAGGTTCCAATGAGAACTGTTAGGGCTATAATCCGCAAGTGGAAAGAACATCATTTCACTATAAACTGGCCACAACCAGGTGCTCCTCACAAGAGTTCAGATAGAAAAGTAAAAATAAGTATCAGAAGGGTTGTCCAAGAGCGAAGGACAACCTGTGGAGAGCTACAGAAAGATCTGGAATCAGCAGGTACAGTTGTTTTAAAGAAATAATTAAGTAATGCATTCAACCTCCATGGCCTGTATGCACACTCACCATGCAAGACTCCATTGCTGAACAAATAGCATGTTCAAGCATGTTTAAAGTTTGCTCAACAACATTTAGACAAACCTTCTGAAATACCGGGAGAATATAATCTGATCAGATGAGACCAAAATTGAACTCTTTGGATACCATAAAACACACCAGGTTTGGAGACAAAAAGGCAATGCATATGTCACCCCAAAAACACCATATCAGCAGTGAAGTTTTGAGGTGGGACTCAAGCTTGAGAAATGAGACTTTGAACTTTAAAAGGTTGCACAGGTGTGTGGTCAGCTCTCTGTTGGACTGCTTCTCTGCTACGCTAACGGAGCTCATCGGGATGTGCTGGAAATCCGGGAGACAGTAAACCTGGCAATATTCATCCGGGATGAGCTAAGCTTTGCTTATATTAGAAGTATTCTATGCTGGGAAATGTCATTATGGGTTTTAGAAGTATTTAATAAATATCACAAGTTTTATGAATCATTTACTGGTTTACTATTAGTTAATACTGTGAAAGTCTTGAGGTGGGAATATCAAGGTGTAAAGCTGTTTTTCAGAATACAGCACTGGTAAACTTACTTATAATTGAAGGAAGGAGAATGGATCAAAAATTGCTGCCATCTACCAGGATGATGAAGATGAAACAAGGGTGGACATTTCAGCAAAACAATGTTCCCAAACACACAGACAGGGAAACGCTCAATTGGTTTCAGAGAAAGAAAATAAAGCTGCTAAAATGGCCCAGCCAATCACCTGACCTGAATCCAATAGAAAATGTATGGAAGGAACTAAAGCTCAGAGTTCGTAGAAAGAGCCCATGGAACCTTCAGGATTTGAAAACTGTTTGTGTGGCCCAAAATCCCACCTGAACAATGCATGTGACTACTTTATTCATAAGTAGGCATCTTGTCATTACCATACTTTTTATGAATTATTAAATACATTTCAGTAAATGTGTTCAATAATTTTTCCCTGTGTCATTTCTCATTACTGGTCTACATGATTTTTGCTGACTTTACGGTAACAGCTGATCTTTATAGATTTAAAGGGGTTGTCTCGCTACAAAGAATAGCTTTCAAATTGTAGGGAACACAAAATAAAGACATTTTCCAAATATATTGCTTTGTTCCTCTGTTTTCCCTAAGGAGATACAAGTGAATTTATGACCTCCCTGGCTATTTCAGTTCCCTCAGTAACTGACCTGTAAACAATTCTCCCCCTGCTGTTTGTTCAATGAGATAACAGTGAGTGATGTCATCACACAGGTCAGGGCAGTGTCTGTGCTGCCAGGCAGTAAAAAGCTTGATTTATCTCAAGTAAACAGAACTGTAATTAGGGCTTTTGTTAGAGGGATCAGATAAGAAGTCCTGTGAGCAGTTTGAGAAGCTAATCTGATCTAATTAGCAACTGAACAGGCATGGAGCTGTACAAGCACAGAGCTTATGCAAATTAGTCAGTCTGAACCAGGAAGTGACAGAGTATTTCATTCATGCATCCTTTGAAACCCTGTAGGGAGACAACTCCTTTAAGGGTGCTGAATCCAGAAATGATTTCCATTTTCCACCATCACATCAGGTTTTTCCACAAATGGTGACTTTATGTAATTTCCTTTGTTGCTGTTTCCTGTATAAAATAGTGTGTTGTATCCCTATTTTCAAAACATTTGCAACTTCTAGTTCCTGTTCCAGTGAAGAATTGTGCATCCCGACAAAACCAGATGGTGATGACAGTAACTTTGTGCTGTCTGATGAACGCATTCTGTGCAAGCCATTCACTCAAAGTGAACTAAATGACCTTGTGCGTGATCTTGATCTGCCTAAAGCATCATCAGAATTACTGTGATCCAGACTCAAGCAAAGGAACTTGTTAGCCCACGAACAACCATCATATATGACAAAGAAAGAAGAGTCTGGTAAAATATTTTGAGATGGATGAACAACTTGTGTGCTGCATTGATGTCAAAGGACTCATTGAAGCTATAGGATGTGAGTACCTTGCAGAAGAATGGAGGCTGTTCATTGATCGTTTGATGAGAAGTCTAAAGTGTGTCCTGTTGAATAATGGCAACAAAGTAGCATCTGTTCCTATCGGTCACATAAATAAATGAAACTACTCAAAATAAAATACAATGGTCATTGCTGGACTGTTTGTGGTGATCTAAAGGTGATATCGATAATGCTGCGTCAACAAGCAGGGTACACGAAATATCCATGTTATATGTGTCTTTGGAACATCAAGAAATGTTTAAAGTTGGTGACAAGAATGTTAAGCATGAGCCTTTCTTGATTGCAGCAAAATACTATTACACTCCCCCCCCCTGCATATCACGTTAGGCCTGATGAAACATTATGTGAAGGCTTTGGATAAAATTGGTGCTTGTTTCAACTAGATCTACTCGATATTTCCATCACTGACACATGAGAATTTGAAAGCCGGCATTTTTGATGGCCCTCAAATTAGAATTCTAATGAAAGATAAAGAATTTTTGGCAATCATGAACACCTTGGAGAAAGATGTGTAGTGTGCTTTTTGTAACGTTGTACAAAAGTTTCTTGGCAATATAACGGCAGACAACTACAAGGTTCTAGTTGAAACTGACAGCATATCAGAGGATAGGAGTAACCATGGGTGTCAAGGTGCATTTTCTTCACAGTCACTTAAATGTTTTTCCCTCAATCTTGGTGCTGTTAGTGAAGAATAGGGTGAGCGCTTTCAGCAAGATATAAAGACAATGGAACAAAGATATGAAGGCAGGTGGAACACACACATGATAGCGGACTATTGTTGGTGCTTGATGCGCGACATCCCTGATTCCAGCTACTCCAGAAAATTAAAGAAGCGAAAGTTCCTTAATACTTAATGCTGTTATAATTGTAATCGTGACCTAATTAATTAATTTACAAAATATACAGAAGGTTAAAAAACACTAATAGTTATTTATTATAATCAATTACTATTATGTTATTTTAATTTATAAACTACTATTTAACTGTTCTTGACAGAAGAATTTGTAGTGCTACTTAATAGTAAGCTGCGGCACTCATGAAAATCATAAATACTTATAAAGTGTGTTTGTGGCAAAATTCTGATGTAATGGACAATTTTGAATGCATATTTGTAAGCAGCGACCTCAAATGATATAAAATCAGTTCACATGTAAAGTAGTCGTGTATAGCTTGTATTACAGTGTAAATTTGGTGTACCCTCAAAATAAACTCAACACTAGCCATCAATGTCTATACCGCTGGCAACAAAAGTGACTACACACCTAAGTGAAATGGACATAAAGTACGGAGTGTTAGACACAGCTTCATTACTAGTGCAGTTTAGCATTGGAAGCAGCAGACCCTTGCTCTCCATTGAAACAATGCTAAAAGATGTTGGTGCGGTCTGGGGACTTATCATGGCCATTATAAAGAGACAGTGGGTGGTCATCTGTCACGATGGTGCCTCATTCCTGCTCTGGACCATGGACATGTCCGTGTCTGCATTCTCCTGCCTGCTCAGGTGCGCGTGCACACCCTCCTAGTGTACAGGCACGAGTTGACGCTTTAAGTTTAAAGGGCCAGCCATCATTTGTGTTTCAATGACTGGCCACCACCCGGGGTTTAAGGAACTTTGTTTCCTTGCTCCTGGCCAATATGTTGGTGTTACTTTGTGTACCTAACCTGTTGTTTGTTACCTGCTCCTCTGCTGCTGATTCCTGCCACTGGACTACTAGCCACGCTATCTGGCTACCTGTTATTTCACTACGCCCTGCCTATCTCTCTGGTTCCATGCTGGGCACTTGGCTGTCACCGCAAGTAGCCCTTCAGGGGTAATGACCTGGGGTTCTCCACAGCAAAGTCTGACTGGCTCTGGTGAAGACGGGGGCTCCTTAGACTCCGCTCCCTGATGTGGTTTACATTATCTCTTGTGGTGACCTGGATGATCCACACCTGCATCCTGGCTGTAATAGTACAAACTGGCATGGATCCTGTCATGTCATGCATATCACAGTGGTAATAATCCATCTAGGCATCCATCATGAGCAACTATTTCAAATGGTACAGGCCATACAGCACATCTCGCAGAAGCAGCATCTGAACTGCACTTGCTTTTGCCCCGCATGTTCTGCACCTATCACTGCCATAGCATTATTATGCCAATCACTAGATATGACACATATTTTTGAACCAGTGCACTATACACTTTGAGGCCTCAGCACATTTGTTCCTGTCAGATTGAGCAAAAGTGGCCTTCATCATCATCTTGCTTTCAGGTGCAGCCCTGGCCTGGACCACACTCTGCTGGGAGTAAGGGAATCCGTTGACAGTGAATCTACAGGAATTTTTGACTAATTCATAAGGTTTATGAAGAACCAGGGGCAATTCCTCTATTCCGCTTCAGAAAAGTCAATTCCACAGTTGGTCAATATGCCATTCAGTTCTGCACATTGACCTGTGAGCTAAAAGAATACAGTTTGGCTATGCACACCCAAAAACATTTTTTGAAAAAAATAAGCATAGGTGCACACTGGCGAGGCAATAATATACATCTATTCCAAATGACAGCGGCACACTAAGAACTAAGTAAACATCAAAGGCATATAGGAATTTTTGAAAAATGCATTACTGCTAAGGATATATGAAATTTGGAATAGATGTATATTATTGCCTTAAAATACAATGGTCATTGCTGGACTGTTTGTGGTGATCTAAAGGAGATATCGATAATGCTGCGTCAACAAGCAGGGTACACGAAATATCCATGTTACATGTGTCTTTGGAACATCAAGGAAACGTTTAAAGTTGGTGACAAGAATATTAAGCCTGAGCCTCTTCTTGATTGCAGCAAAATACTATTACACTCCCCCCCATGCATATCAGGTTAGGCCTGATGAAACATTATGTGAAGGCTTTGGATAAAATTGGTGCTTGTTTCAACCATATCTGCTCGATATTTCCATCCCTGACACATGAGAAGTTGAAAACCGGTATTTTTGATGGCCCTCAAATTAGTATTCTAATGAAAGAGAAAGAATTTTTGGCAACCATGAGCACCTTGGAGAAAGATGCGTGGTGTGCTTTTTGTAACATTGTACACAAGTTTCTTGGCAACATAAGTGCAGACAACTGCAAGGTTCTAGTTGAAACTTTGTTGACAGTATATCAGAGGATAGGAGTAAACATGAGTGTCAAGGTGCATTTTCTTCACAGCCACTTAAATGTTTTTCCCTCCAATCTTGGTGCTGTTAGTGAAGAAAAGGGTGAGCGCTTTCAGCAAGATATAAAGACAATGGAACAAAGATATGAAGGCAGGTGGAACACACACATGATAGCGGACTATTGTTGGTGCTTGATGCGTGACATCTTTGATTCCAGCTACTCCAGAAAATCAAAGATGCGAAAGCTCCTTAATATTTAATGTTACTGTAATCATGACCTTATTAATTAATTTGCAAAATACACAGAAGGTTAAAAAACACTAATAGTTATTAATTATAATGAATTACTGTTATGTTATTTTAATTTATAAACTACTATTTAACTGTTCTTGCCAGAAGAATTTTTAGTGCTTCTTAATAGTAAGCTGCGGCAACTCATGAAAATGATAAATAGTTATAAGTGTGTTTGTGCAAAATTCTGATGTAATGGACAATTTCTGACTGCATATTTGTAAGCAGCGACCTCAAATGATATAAAATCAGTTCACATGTAAAGTAGTCAGTGTATAGCTTGTATTACAGTGTAAATTTGGTGTACCCTCAAAATAACTCAACACCTAGCCATCAATGTCTATACCGCTGGCAACAAAAGTGACTACACACCTAAGTGAAAATGGACATAAAGTACGGAGCTGTTAGACACAGCTTCATTACTAGTGCAGTTTTAGCATTGGAAGCAGCAGACCCTTGCTCTCCATTGAAAACTAATGCTAAAAGATGTTGGTGCGGTCTGGGGACTTATCATGGCCATTATAAAGAGACAGTGGGTGGTCATCTGTCACGATGGTGCCTCATTCCCTGCTCTGGACCATGGACATGTCCGTGTCTGCATTCTCCTGCCCTGCTCAGGTGCGCGTGCACACCCTCCTAGTGTACAGGCACGAGTTGACGCTTTAAGTTTTAAAGGGCCAGCCATCATTTGTGTTTCAATGACTGCCACCACCCGGGGTTTAAGGAACTTTGTTTCCTTGCTCCTGGCCAATATGTTGGTGTTACTTTGTGTACCTAACCTGTCTGTTTGTTACTGCTCTCCTGCTGCTGATTCCTGCCACTGAACTGCTAGCCACGCTAACCTGCTGCCTGTTATTTCACTATGCCCTGCCTATCTCTCTGGTTCCATGCCTGGGCACTTGGCTGTCACCGCAAGTAGCCCCTTCAGGGGTAATGACCTGGGGGTTCTCCACAGCAAAGTCTGACTGCTCTGGTGAAGACGGGGCTCCTTAGACTCCGCTCCTGATGTGGTTTACATTATCTCTTGTGGTGACCTGGATGATCCACACCTGCATCCCTGGCTGTAATAGTACAAACTGGCCATGGATCCTGTCATGTCATGCATATCACAGTGGTAATAATCCATCTAGGCATCCATCATGAGCAACTATTTCAAATGGTACAGGCCATTACAGCACATCTCGCAGAAGCAGCATCTGAACCTGCACTTGCTTTTGCCCCGCATGTTCTGCACCTATCACTGCCAGAGCATTATTACGCCAATCACTAGATATGACACATATTTTTGAACCAGTGCACTATACACTTTGAGGCCTCAGCCCATTTGTTCCTGTCAGATTGAGCAAAAGTGGCCTTCATCATCATCTTGCTTTCAGGTGCAGCCCTGGCCTGGACCACACTCTGCTGGGAGTAAGGGAATCCGTTGACAGTGAATCTACAGGAATTTTTTGACTAATTCCATAAGGTTTATGAAGAACAGGGGCAATTCCTCTATTCCGCTTCAGAAAAGTCAATTCCACAGTTGGTCAATATGCCATTCAGTTCTGCACATTGACCTGTGAGCTAAAAGAATACAGTTTGGCTATGCACACCCAAAAACATTTTTTGAAAAAAATAAGCATAGGTGCACACTGGCGAGGCAATAATATACATCTATTCCAAATGACAGCGGCACACTAAGAACTAAGTAAACATCAAAGGCATATAGGAATTTTTGAAAAATGCATTACTGCTAAGGATATATGAAATTTGGAATAGATGTATATTATTGCCTTAAAATACAATGGTCATTGCTGGACTGTTTGTGGTGATCTAAAGGAGATATCGATAGTGCTGGGTCAACAAGGAGGATACACGAAATATCCATGTTATATGTGTCTTTGGAACATCAAGGAAACGTTTAAAGTTGGTGACAAGAATGTTAAGCATGAGCCTCTTCTTGATTGCAGCAAAATACTATTACACTCCCCCCCACTGCATATCAGGTTAGGCCTGATGAAACATTATGTGAAGGCTTTGGATAAAATTGGTGCTTGTTTCAACCATATCTGCTCGATATTTCCATCACTGACACATGAGAAGTTGAAAGCCGGTATTTTTGATGGCCCTCAAATTAGACTTCTAATGAAGATAAAGAATTTTTGGCCACCATGAACACCTTGGAGAAAAATGCGTGGTGTGCTTTATGTAACGTTGTACAAAACATAAGGGCAGACAACTACAAGGTTCTAGTTGAAACTTTGCTGACAGCATATCAGAGGATAGGAGTAAACATGAGTGTCAAGGTGCATTTTCTTCACAGCCACTTAAATGTTTTTCCCTCTAATCTTGGTGCTGTTAGTGAAGAATAGGGTGAGCGCTTTCAGCAAGATATAAAGACAATGGAACAAAGATATGAAGGCAGGTGGAACACACACATGATAGCGGACTATTGTTGGTGCTTGATGCGCGACATCCCTGATTCCAGCTACTCCAGAAAATTAAAGAAGCGAAAGTTCCTTAATACTTAATGCTGTTATAATTGTAATCGTGACCTAATTAATTAATTTACAAAATATACAGAAGGTTAAAAAACACTAATAGTTATTAATTATAATGAATTACTGTTATGTTATTTTAATTTATAAACTACTATTTAACTGTTCTTGCCAGAAGAATTTTTAGTGCTTCTTAATAGTAAGCTGCGGCAACTCATGAAAATCATAAATACTTATAAAAGTGTGTTTGTGCAAAATTCTGATGTAATGGACAATTTCTGAATGCATATTTGTAAGCAGCGACCTCAAATGATATAAAATCAGTTCACATGTAAAGTAGTCAGTGTATAGCTTGTATTACAGTGTAAATTTGGTGTACCCTCAAAATAACTCAACACCTAGCCATCAATGTCTATACCGCTGGCAACAAAAGTGACTACACCCCTAAGTGAAAATGGACATAAAGTACGGAGCTGTTAGACACAGCTTCATTACTAGTGCAGTTTTAGCATTGGAAGCAGCAGACCCTTGCTCTCCATTGAAACAATGCTAAAAGATGTTGGTGCGGTCTGGGGACTTATCATGGCCATTATAAAGAGACAGTGGGTGGTCATCTGTCACGATGGTGCCTCATTCCCTGCTCTGGACCATGGACATGTCCGTGTCTGCATTCTCCTGCCCTGCTCAGGTGCGCGTGCACACCCTCCCTAGTGTACAGGCACGAGTTGACGCTTTAAGTTTTAAAGGGCCAGCCATCATTTGTGTTTCAATGACTGGCCACCACCCGGGGTTTAAGGAACTTTGTTTCCTTGCTCCTGGCCAATATGTTGGTGTTACTTTGTGTACCTAACCTGTCTGTTTGTTACCTGCTCTCCTGCTGCTGATTCCTGCCACTGCACTGCTAGCCACGCTAACCTGCTGCCTGTTATTTCACTATGCCCTGCCTATCTCTCTGGTTCCATGCCTGGGCACTTGGCTGTCACCGCAAGTAGCCCCTTCAGGGGTAATGACCTGGGGGTTCTCCACAGCAAAGTCTGACTGGCTCTGGTGAAGACCGGGGGCTCCTTAGACTCCGCTCCCTGATGTGGTTTACATCATCTCTTGTGGTGACCTGGATGATCCACACCTGCATCCCTGGCTGTAATAGTACAAACTGGCCATGGATCCTGTCATGTCATGCATATCACAGTGGTAATAATCCATCTAGGCATCCATCATGAGCAACTATTTCAAATGGTACAGGCCATTACAGCACATCTCGCAGAAGCAGCATCTGAACCTGCACTTGCTTTTGCCCCGCATGTTCTGCACCTATCACTGCCATAGCATTATTATGCCAATCACTAGATATGACACATATTTTTGAACCAGTGCACTATACACTTTGAGGCCTCAGCACATTTGTTCCTGTCAGATTGAGCAAAAGTGGCCTTCATCATCATCTTGCTTTCAGGTGCAGCCCTGGCCTGGACCACACTCTGCTGGGAGTAAGGGAATCCGTTGACAGTGAATCTACAGGAATTTTTTGACTAATTCCATAAGGTTTATGAAGAACCAGGGGGCAATTCCTCTATTCCGCTTCAGAAAAGTCAATTCCACAGTTGGTCAATATGCCATTCAGTTCTGCACATTGACCTGTGAGCTAAAAGAATACAGTTTGGCTATGCACACCCAAAAACATTTTTTTAAAAAAATAAGCATAGGTGCACACTGGCGAGGCAATAATATACATCTATTCCAAATGACAGCGGCACACTAAGAACTAAGTAAACATCAAAGGCATATAGGAATTTTTTAAAAATGCATTACTGCTAAGGATATATGAAATTTGGAATAGATGTATATTATTGCCTCGCCAGTGTGCACCTATAGTAATTTTTTTTTTTTAATGTTTTTGGGTGTGCATAGCCAAACTGTATTCTTTTAGTCTGTATGAGGAGTGGCTGCCTCATTGGCTTTTTGCACCCCGCCCATCTCCATAGGTTTTAAATCAGTGCAGATTATTCAATAGCTAGTCCTTTTCACTCCCTAAGGTGTTGGAGTCTGAACAGGCTCCAAGAGAAGTAACGTTTTAGTGTTAGGACTCACCTGTGCTGGGGTCCCCTTGACGCAATTGGGAGGTGAGCTTAAACACTTTTGATCAAAATTGTGAACTAAGAACCCCAGGTTTTCATATATCCTTAGCAGTATTGCATTTTTCAAAAATTCCTATATGCCTTTGATGTTTACTTAGTTGATAGTGTGCCGCTGTCATTTGGAATTGTCCTGTGAGCTAGCCTGGAAGAATGAGGCTTTTGTGGTGGCTTTCTGGGAAGGTCTCGCTGGGCATATCAAGGAGGAGCTGGCTAGTCATGACTTTCCATCTACCCTAGGCGACCTCATCACTCTAGCCACCACAAATTACATTGTTTTTCTGAGAGAAAATTAGAGCTTCGCCAGCAGTGTCTTGCCAGCAACACAGTCTTCTTTGCTTCCAAGGTCCTACACAGCCGCCATGTAAATTTCTGCAAGATGAATCCCTGCAGGTGGACAGTGTGCAGCTAACAGAAAAGGAAGACATTCGCAGACGCAGTCTGAACCTGTGCTTAAACTGTGGTAGTACTAAGAATTTATTGCAGAACTGCAGAGTTCACCTGACTGCATCCCGGAAGCCCCCACACCTAGGTCTTTTGAGAGAGGTGAGCCTGGGTGAAGAGGTGTCTGTTCCACATCTGACCACTTCAGCAGCCACCCTCAGTATAGCAACTCACCTTTGTTTTCAAGTCTCTGCCATCCTAAATTCTGGTTCCCCAGGAAGCTTTAATCATTTCATCATGGTTTCCAAGATCCATTTGCCAGTCCCCTGACTAGGAAAATCTCTGCGATTATCTTCCATTAATGGAGAAATCTTGAAAGACTATGTTAGTATTGTACCAACCTGTTGATTCTGTGGGTTGGATGGTCCTACAAAGGAAAGGATCTATTTCTACATTCTCCCTCGCTCCTTTGCAGCAGTTCTCCTGGGTCTCCCATGGTTGCAGCTGCATGCTCCTTCATTGGACTGGAAAACGGGTGAGATCATCCATTGGGGTCAGCAATGCCACTTGTGCTGCCTCGAGCCTCCCCGTCTGGTGCAATCCCATCCTATTGTCCCTTTGCCTGGCACTACGCATCCTCTGTCTGTACACAAATCTCAGGTCATGTGGTCCTCAACTACATGTGCCGGTGAAAAACCCCACCCACCTCTTCCCCTGCCAACTGCCTCCGGTGTCCCAGCTATGGACTCCAAGGTCAAAGAACTTTCCCGGGACTGGCAAGACACCTCCTCCAAAGAAAGTTTGTGGGAGATCAAAGAAGATGTCATTGCTCCGCACTTCACCCAGAGAATTCGATCCGGGGTTAAGAAGTGAGGGTACTGTCACAATGTGTGTCCCAGTACATGCTCGTGTCTGTGCTCCCCAGCCAACCGCCAGCAGTTACTCACTTCTCTATGCTCCCGCCCTGTTCCTGCTGCTGCTGGCGTCCGAGGTGCATGCACTTCCTCCCTAGGTCGTGTGTGTGAGCTGGCTCTTTAAGATTTAAAGGACCAGCACATCATTTGTGTTCAAATGGCTGGCCACATTCTGTGATTTAAGGAACCTTCTTTCCTTGCTCTTGGCCATTTTGTTGGTGTTACTTTGTGTACCTGATCTGTGTGTTTTTTACCTGTTCTCCTGCTGCTGACTTGCCACTTGACTGCTAGCCACGCTAGCCTGCTGCTTGTTACTTCACTACACTATGCCTGTCTCTCGAGTAGCCACGTCAGGAGTAGATACCTTGGGGTTCCCCGTAGCAAAGACTGACCGGCCTTGCAGCAAGCTCCAGTTAAGACTAGGGGCCCCTTAGACTCATCGTTTGTATCATCATCTCTCACGGTGACCTGCAGGATCCACACCTGCATGGCTGACCATTACACTGTCAAGGAGTTAAAGAGTTTGCCTCACAAAGACAACACCTTTCCAGATGTCCTAGTAGAGCATATGGACATCATAAAGTATTGTCCCCTACTTAGGACCACCAATTGTAATGCCAAGGATGAACCACCAATGAAGAATGTCTCTCAGAGTGGCTCTACTCCTGTACATTCATCTTCTTAGATACCATGCAATATAATATTTCCTCAGAAGAAACTTCACAGCTTGCCTACTATAAAGTCTAAAGAATGAACTTTTAAGAGCAAAATAAATGAAAAGACTATGAAAACAAACAGTGGGTGCACTATGTGGGTTATATTTGTAAGCTACTTTACACTACATACTAACAAATTGTCTCTATTAATGTCTATGATACATAACCTGTAGGAAGAGGAGTTTGTAAAGCACTTTACTAAAATGTTATTGTGGTAAACATGTGGTTTGGTTTGGTGTAGTGAATCTGAAAAACAGATTTAAAACATCAGAAGTTCAGAGAGACACAAAACATGAAGTGTGCTAATATACAGGAGCTTATTTAGCAATACCCAGACCATAGCCAACATGTTTTACATTTATAATGGTAGAATATATGGTAATTTTCCATAATAATATAGTGTCTGCACAAAACAAAAAAAACTTTCAGTTCACTTTGTTGTTTCGTGTTCCTCTGTGACCCCTTTTCTGTCCCCACCTGTTTACACTAGAAAGTAGTGACATCTCATCAGATGAATGCACTGACTAATCAATGTGTGCCATGGAGGATGCAACATCACAGCGGTCAGTGAATATTACATCACAACCTTCTATTTCTAACACAAACTTGCCACTAGAGACACAAGAGCAATGGGGTGTTGCAAGTAAAGTTGACGTGGGAAGCTTGCAAATAAAATAACATTTTCACCATTCATTATTATAAAAAATTCTGCACCGTTTTTGTTTTGCTGCTCCTTTAGTGATCCTTTGTTTACAGCTCGTCTCCGGGAAACCGGGGCTGAGAGTTTCTCATCCGGTCGCACATGCTCAACTCCTCCCTCCTCTCAGGCAGCACTGAGTTTTAAAACCCCCCATTTTGTCCCTACTCCCCCCCTTTGAATTCCCTTAGAATTAGTCAAACAGTAAATAAATAAAAAAGAAACCCAATGAGGTCTGTGCATTGAAAAGAAAAAAACCCCCACGGGTTTGGGTTCCTGCAGGGATTGAACCTAGGACCCTGTCCCTGAGGCAAAAATTTTCCTTTTTACTACTCAAATGCTTTACATAACAGATGTTTCTTTGATACAGAGGGGAAAGACGGGTGTGTCACCCTGCTGATGATAAGCGTTTCAAACAAATCACACACGCCCTCTTTACACATAGAGCTGAAGAGCTGGATGCAGGAGGTATGAAATACGGTTGTGGCAAAACCCCTTTAAAGCAGTTTGTTATTAAAAAATATTTACCATATGCCCGCTGTCCTCTCCCATTAGGGCATGTCCCCATGGCAAGGTTTTCGAGGGTTTTTTCAGCCGTTTGCGGTTTTTCAGACCGCCTGAAAAAACGGCCGAAAATGAGCACAATTGTGCTCTATGCAAAACCTGTGCAGCAGTCCCCATGCCACAGGTTTTGCCGTCAGACGGTTTTGCCGCCGGCACTCCGGCGGCAAAACATTGTAGAAGCACAATCCTTCCATCCGGTTTCCCACGGAAGATGTGCTTCTCAAGGGGAAGGGGGGAGGGATGTTCTCCGCTCATCGCGGAGAAAACCCGTCCCCCCCGCGGCCGTGGGGACGGCGCAAAACAGGACAAATACCGGCCGGGAAACCGGCCGGTATTTGTCCTGTGCAGTGGGAACGCGCCCTTAGTTTTCTTCAGTTTATTGCTCGCTGACAGAAGTTCTGACCATTGCTGAAATTCTGCAGCGGTGGGTACACTTACAGATATTAAATTACATTGCACATTTACTCCCTGCCCGGTAATCACAGACATCGTTCGTATCAATGTAAGATAGTGCTCCAGGGCCTGTGCAGAAGACCTGGAGCACTTACCAGCCGGATCTCCTCCCTCCTTAGCTCCTGTCTGGTACAGCTTCACAAAAGTCTTTGTGAGATGCTGCCCTGGTGCTCCAGGGTGGGAGCTGATGGCTTGGACTGAGTTAGGGCAGAGAATTTTCCCAAAACTGTGCAGGAGCAACCCATCATCATCTGAGTACGACATCTGGTGCTGCTCCTGCATGGATTGAGATTTGTTCACATATATACACAGCTGGCGGTATGGATAAACTTTACTCCATGCAAGAGCAGTATCAGATGTCACTCTCAGCAGTGATGTGCTTCTGCTACACAATAGGTGCCTGTTTGGGAAATTTCTATGCCTAGAAGATGCTCCAGGACTATAGCAAGTGCCCTGCAGTGTGACATTTTTACAGTCGGGGGGTTTATATCTGCAGTCTAGCCAAACATAGATACCACTGGTGGTTGACTGGACCACAGTACTCCTCCCGCTGATGATTCTGATGAAGTCTGACTAGTGATCAGAATTGGAAGTGAGCACTTTCAGGCAAATGATACAATGACGTACGTCGTCAATGTGCCGCTTGCTTGAACCAGGCTTTTTTTCCAAATCAATAAACATGCCTGGGGCCCGAGTTCGACATATCGCGGATCGGGTTGACAGACTGCTGGGTGGGGCTCGTGAGAATCCAGCTGTCATGGTCCACATTGTCACCAATGACAAAGTTAGAGGTAGGTGGAGTATCCTTAAAAATGATTTTCAGGAACTTAGGCCAAAATTTCAAGGCAAGGACCTCCAAGAAATATTTTAAAGAAATTTTACCTGTTCCCCGGGGCCCACACCAAAAAAGGCAGAGGTAGATTGGAGGGGTTTGAAAAAATTTGGCTAAAAAATTTGGTTTTGGAAAGGGGATTTGGGTTTTTGGAGAACTGGGCTGACTTCTGTTTGGCTACGGGGTTTATCTAGGGATGGGGGGGCCAACCTAAATGGGGGGGGTGCAGTTTTTTTGGGGGGAAAAAATGGCCAGGAATTTGGGGAAAATTTTTAAAACAGGCTGGGGGGGGGGGGGGGGAAAATAAAAAAGGTTTACCCAGGAAAATAGTGAAGATGGAGAGTGGGAATTAGGAATAAAACAGGGGGGTGGGGGAGGGGGGGGGTTGTAGCTTTAGTTAAAAATTTTCAGGGAGAAAGGAATAAACTGAAAAAATCTCTAAATTGCATGTTTGCCAATCCCCAGGATTTGACCAAAAAAATTTAAAATTAACAAAATTACAAATAGCTGAAAAAAAATGAAAAAATTGGGGAAAAACAGAGAAGGGCCTGGCCGGAGGCTACGACTAATTACAGGTTTTACGCCCTTTAAAAGAATCTTTAAAAAAACCGGAAAGGGGGAGGTGTCTGTTCTATGTAAAACCCTGTCGGGGAAGCCAACACTGGGGGAAGATATAGGTACAGGTAAGAACAAGGGGAAAACTTTAAGGGGAAAATAAACATGGGGGTAACAATAACAATATTTACTAATGGGGTCGTATGGGCCCCCAAGTATAACAGAACCCATAAAGAGTACCCCTCAGGCAAAAAAGATGGGCGGTAATCAGAATGAGGTTATTATTATGGGCTTTTTTAAATATCCAGACATAAATTTGGGGAAAATCTGAAAACCGGGTACCCCTCATAAAGGAAACGGTTTTTTGTCAATAAATAAATTAATTCCCTTTTTCCCAAAAATGGTGCAAAAAACCCGGGACTAGAGGAAAGGCCCTTTAGTTTTTAATTTTAAACTAATAGCCCTAACAAAAGGAAAAAAGGGTTCAGGTTGAGGGGCATCTGGGAAATATTTGCCCCAAAATATAAAAATTTTCCCTTTTATCCTTAAATAGAATTTTTTTTAAAAGGAGCCACAAAAAAAACTGAAATTTTGGGAAAAGGCTAATTTTATTTCCCTTAGGGGGGCCCCTTTAAACCGTATTGACGGGGACAATGTTTTTAAATTTGGCGAACAAATAAAAAAAGGGGATTTTTTTAAAAAACCCTGGGCCCTACCCTTTTGAGGGGTTTCAAAACCTTGGGGTAAAAAAAATAATTAGAAAAAAGGAAAAAACCCAATGTGGTTCAACGGGGGGATGTAAAAGAGGAAATAAAAAACAAAAAGAAAGCTTTTCACCCTACTAAAACAGGGGGGGTAGTTTAGAAAGGGACTAAGAAGCTATAGGGAAAAAAATAAAAATGTGTAAAATAAAGTTAAAAAGGAAAACAAAGCTGGAGAAGGAAAACGTAACGCCATAAAAGTAAAACCAACCCCAAAATTTTTTTTTTTAAAATATAAAAAATAGTTTAAAAAATTAAAAAGAAAATTTTTGGCCCTTTGGAAAAAAACTTTAGGGAGAGACAGTAAAGGCATGAGAAAAAAAAACAAAAAAATTAAAAAACTTTTTTCTCCACTGTAAAATTTTCCAGGGGGATACCTTCCCGGTTTAAAAAAGGGATAAAGGGAACTCCAAATTAAAATTTTTTTGTCGAAAACCCCGGAAGAAGTGGGAGCTCCTCTTTTGGAATTTTAAAAAAACAAATCCCCCGGTCCCCGATGGCATACACCCCCCCGGTCCCAAGAGAGTTTTTTAAAGTCATAGATAGGGCCCCCATTCTTAAATTTATGGACTGGCCCCCCCCTAAAGGGTATGTCCCAAAAGGGTTTGGGGCATTTGCTAAAGTTTTGGGGCCTAAAATTCAAAAAGGGGGGCAAAAAATGTTCCCCGGAAAAAATAGGCCCGGAAAAATTTTACCCCTTTTTTGTAAGGGGAAAAAAGTTTTTAAGGTTTTCTCAGAGATGCTTTCCTGGAAGTATCCCCATGAAAATAAATGGGTTTAAAAGCCCCTTTCCCGCTTGGGGTTTTTGAAGGATCGGTTTCCGTCAGAAATAAATATTTATCAGCTTTAAGAGGGAAATCAGTGCTAGACGGATCGGGGGGAGGCACTGGATGTCATAAAATCTAATTTTTTTAAAAAATTTTTAAACGGCCAAAATAAAAGGTTGGGAAATAAAAAAGAAATATTGGACTGGGGGGAAAATTTTGTGCAATGAGTAAGCAAAATGGTCACTGATAGAAAAAAAAGGGTAGTAAAATTTAAATGGTACATACTTTTGGGCTGGATTTTTGTTTTAAAGTGGGGTACCCCAAGGGTCAAATATTGGGCCCCCATCCCCTTCAACTTTTCATTAACGTTTTTAAACCCGGGAAATTTCAAAAGAAAAATATCCGGGTTTTGCAGGGCTTAAAAAACTCTGTAAAGTAATCAACCAATAGAGGTAATGTTTATTACAAAAGGGGTTGGATTTAAATTGGAGGCCGGGGAGGAAAAGGCGATGAGGTTTAACACAGATAAATGCAAGTTTATGCACATGGGGAGGAAAAATCTATTACATGACTACATGTTAAATGGAAAAACACTTGGTAAAAGTGACATGGAGAAGGACTTGGGAATCATGGTGGACAGTAAACTTAATTGTAGCAGCCAGTGTCAGACAGCAGCTGCCAAGGCAAATAGGATCATGGGTGCATTAGAAGGGGCATAGAGGCACATGATGAGAACATTATTCTCCCATTATACAAGTCACTGGTTAGACCACACATGGAATATTGTGTACAGTTTTGGGCACCAGTGCACAGGAAAGACATTGTAGGCTTGAACAGGTACAAAGGCGGGCAACAAAAATAATAAAAGGACTGGTGGGACTACAGTACCCAGAAAGATTAGCAAGATTAGGGTTATTTAGTTTAGAGAAAAGACGGCTTTGGGGGACATAATAAATATGTTTAAATACATCAAAGGTCAATATAGAGATCTCTCCCAAGATTTATTTATACCCAGGATTGTATCTAGAACAAGGGGCATCCTCTACGTCTTGAGCAACGAAAGTTTCTACATAAACATAGAAAGGGATTCTTTACTGTAAGAGCAGTGAGACTGTGGAACTCTCTGCCAGAGGAACTTGTCATGGTGAATTCACTAACAGAGTTCAAAAAAGGGTTTGGATGCATTTCTGGAGCATAATAATATAACAAGTTATAGTGTCTAGGATTCTGGAGAGGGGTCATTGATCCAGGGATTTTTCCGATTGCCAGATTGGAGTCGGGAAGGAATTTTTCCCTAAAATGAGGACAATTGGCTTCTACCTCATTGGGTTTTTTTTGCCTTCCTCTGGATCAACACCTTAGCACAACAGGCTGAACTGGATGGACGTCTCGTCTTTTTTCGGCCTTACAAACTATGAAACTATGAAACTATGCCCTAAATCGAGATCCTGGTGAGATGCAGGGAGACAAAAAGAAAAAAGCAAGTGGCAAAACCCATTTCATATTACCCCACATTTACTATTTTGGTTACATCAAAAAAGTGTCTTAAAATGCGCTAAAAAATGGGAATGTCTTTGGAGCAGCATGTTGCAGTGTGCTGCAAACACATTTATTATGAACACTTGAGACACTTTATGCAACCACTCAAACCTAGTGGCGAGGCTTACAGGGAAAGTGGGCATGGCTTCATGAGTAAGGGGTATGGCCAGGTTGTGACATGCTGCAACAAAAACAATCCTACAGCATATTAGTTTGTCCATATAGATTTTTTTTCCACTTTATGGGCTTTAGAAACTACACTCTGCCATTTGGTGAGGCTGAAATGGACCAATTAAAGTTAAAAGTAAAAAGGCTGCAAAACTGTCTGGAGAAAACGTACAGTAAATAATACTATCATAAGTACATACAATATATGGATATACTTTTATCAGTTAATACTGTAAATGTATAGTGTATTAAAAGGAACATGTCAGCTATTTTATGCTGCTGTACAACATGTTGCATGAAATAGTTGCAGGTTACCTGGTTTCAACCATAAAACTACCGTAAAACACTCAGTGATGTTTGGCCGGGTGTGCGGAAAAGCCGCCCTGAAGAGATAAGTCTATTCTGGGCTTTTTGGCTACCAATGATATTGTCTGACATCAATTTTCTTTCCACGTCCAGAGAGGTTAGGTACGGTCCCATAGACCTTAAAGGGGTTTTCTCATTACGCTGTTTCAGAGCCAAAAGAAGATTCAGATTCATGCATACCAGCTTGGCATTCATGGCTCTTCTAAAAGCACCAACATGAGAGCAGGAGATGTTATCTATAAATGTAAAGCTCAAAGTAAACAAACAAAAGGAGACTTATTACTTGTTTGAGATAACGCACTGTTCTAAAGCTGCTTGCAGTCTGACCTGTTGTCCTCCCTGCTATCAAATAAGACAGAACAGGTAGAAAAAGGGAGAGCAGGACGGTAACCTAGAGCAACCTGTGTGCACTCAGAGCTAATAACATCTGTCTTATCTCCTCAATAAAGCCAAAAAATAAAGCAATATATTTGAAAAAAAAAACCTCTTCAATTACTGGTCCTTACATGTTTAAAGCTAATCTTATCTCACTAGATTCTTTCACTGAGTCACAAGCAGTTTTACACAAGGGTGGTTCTATAGCAGTAATTAGCATATTTAGCTTCTCTGAAAGTAGCTGAGCTGTTACACTGACAACTGCAGGAGAGCTAATCTTCAGTAAACAAAAGGTACATGTGCTGTGAGGACTGAAAACAATTGCTTATCTGTAATTTCTGTTAGCGATAATTTACTCCCTGCTCTCTCTTCTTATAAGTTAACACAGTTATGGTCAGGTAACCATAGAAACCTGTGTGCGCACTCTATCATATTGTGCACTGTGCACAATCTATCTTTTCTCATGACTAAAGTAAGATCTAAAAATCTTTTGACCAATGTATTTAGAAAAAGTCTTAAATAACCTGTCCCTTCATGTTGAAAGCTAATCTTTGTAGTGAGAAAACCCCTTTAAACTTCTGAATAACTATAGTAACAGGAACATCAAGCTGTTTGGAGATGGTCTTTACCTTTAACATGTTTGTCTATAATTTTCTTTCTGAAACAACTTTCTCCTTAGCTTTCTTTGGTCCATCTTCAGTGTGGTACACACCATAATACCAAACAGCGCAGTGACTACTCTTAACCTTTTAAATAGACATACAGACTGATCACAATTTTTGAAGACACTTGTGATGCCAATTACAGGACACCTTTTAGTTTAACATCTCCAATTGTCAAATTATTTAGAATCTTTTCTCGGGGGTACCATTACTTTTCTCCAGGACAGTTTACTTAGTTGTTATTTTAACAAGTCAAATGCAATGTCTGATTTTCATTAGTTGATTTTCAGTAAATTTAAATGTATTATTACTTTTGTAGTTTCAAGTTATTTCAGTGACCATTGTGGATTTTTCTTTCTTTCATGTAAGGGTACTACCAATTTTGTCCACATGTGTAAATCCATCTTTGCAGATTATATACCCATACATGTTGATTGTCTTCAAGGGGGTGGATGGAATTTTCCAGCAAGACAATGAGACAGGTCACATGGCAAGAAATGTCTAACATTGGTTGGAAAAGCATGATCAAGACTTCCAACTACTACCTTAGCCCTCCGATTCCCCAGATTTGAACCCATTTGAGCATCTTTGGTACCACCTCTAAAGTCATGTTGGCTCTGTGGATCCTCACTAACGCACCCTACATCAGCTGTGGGATGCAGTCAGCATGGCTCCAGATACCTCTGACAACCTACCAGGACTTTATTAACTCACTCGCAGCACATCTAGCTGCTGTCCGTGCTGCACACGTCTAGATATTAGCCGGCGGTCATAATAATGTGATTTGACTTTGCATATAGAGAAAAAGAGAGTCTGAGGGCAACATCTGCTGAAGTATTGAAGTTTGGCTGTGTCTGACATATGCTACATCAAGCTACTTATATGACTCTGTCACACCAAAAATTCAATTTATGCTTTGTGTTGTTCTAGAAAATTCAGTTTATTTTTAATAAAATGTAATAAAAGTTAAATTTTAATATTTTTCTGAAACACCTCCCATTAATCCTCATTTAATTAAACTATATTAAAAGATGGCCTTTTCATATTCTAGCCACTTCTTTGTTTTCAGTGGAGGCTTTTTTCATAGTACCCAATGTGACCGTGAATCTCAGTCCATTATTCCGGGACAGCTCTGTGTCTGATGATAATTAAGAGGACTGTCATCTGTCCTTATTTATGGCAATTGAAATTTGGCTGAGAGACCGCCAGCAGCTATAAAATATAAACCAGAGGGGCCTAGAGTCCTTTGTCTCCCAAACTTCCAATATAAGTGTATGACTACATTGGTCACTTTTTCTGTCACAGTTAAATCTGGCCGTAAAACATTCTACATTAATTCTCTCAGTGTAACAAATATATATCTAACACAATATTATCTGGGCCTCAGCTTTATGCTGGTCTTCCACTAATGAAAGCCATTTCTAAGGCCATATCTGTTGTCATTGAGGGTCTTCAGTAAATTTAAATCCACTCAGGGTCTGAGAGAAGATTATTTTATGTTTTTTTCAGTTATTTTCCAAGATAATGGAAATGGAAGAAATGAATATTATCATTGTAATAGCAGCTGCTACAGCTAAAAAATAAACATTATCATGGAGTGCATTTTGTGTAGTATATCTCCACCATAGCAAGACTATATGCAACATCACTACACTGTTACGTCACAGTGTGCAGGTGTGAACATATCATATGTGCAATCTGTACAGGTGCAGAGGGTCAAAGTAGACACAGGGCCCACTGACACATTAAAGGGGTTGTCTCATCATGCTGTTTCAGATCGGATTCATGCATCCTGTCTCTTCCTGGTCAGGCGGTGAGGGGTTCTATAGAAGTGATTAGGATATCAGCTCAGCATTCATAGCTCTTTGAATAGCACTGACATGAGAGCAGGAGATGTTATCTATAAGTGCAGAGAGCTACAGAGCTCAAAGTAAACAAACAAAGGAGACTAATTACTTGTTTGAGATAACACAATCTTCTTAAGCTGCCAGCAGTCCAACCTGTGGTGACATCACTCTATGTTATCAGATAAGACAGAGCAGGAAGAAGGGGAGAGCAGATCAGTAACCTAGAGAAATCTGTGTGCACTGGATTAAAACAAAATACTATTTACCTCTCACCATTTCCCGGTGGAAGAACCTGCTCTGCCCTGTGTCTCCACACAAGCGACGTAACATCATCACGCCACCTGCATAGATATGCTACTCCTAGCACAAGCGACTTGATGACATTATCACGCCACCATGTACCCCGGAGTACTCTGCAGGCAGGGAGCAGTATCCTCCAGGTCTTGAGGATGCGCATATAGTTGAGAAGACTGCCGTTGCTCCTGGCCCACTGCAACGCACCGGTTCAAGGCAAAAGTCCCGGGTAAAACTGCCTAGCGACGCCCCTGACTGTCTGTGTCTGCTTCTGCATTGTGACATCATTACTTGCTCTTTACCTTTACTTGAAGACACTTTGTATGCATCCTGTGACATAATTTGGTGTATTATTACTGTGTTATGATATCATTGTGTGTATTATCCCTGTACTGTTACTACTTTGTGTATTATACTTGTTAATTAGGGAAAAATACAAGGTATTGTGGAGACAAAAATAAGTAAGGTTTTCATGTTCTGCACTCACTCAACATGATCATGGTAGAATGGGCCCAATTCCTTGTCCTGCTACGGGCACTCAAGATTGGTACCTGAGTTCTTTATATACCTGAAACTTTTTAATACCATGGTCTGCAACTTGTAGCTCTGCAGCTGTGTAGTGTCAGCATGCCATAATATCCTGCAGACTTCATGACAATCTGAGAAATGCAGTCATATTATAATATATACCCTCTGCTAAGAAAAAGAAACAAAACAATGTAACTACTTGTTGAGTCACATTATTACAACCACCAGCTAATATCCAAGGTAATTGCCATCTGCAACATGGAGAGCTGCTAGACCAGTGTTAGGCTGAGTTCACACGGCTTATTCAAGCTGTAATTGCGGGACGTATTCCGCCCGCAATACGGCTTGAATAAGGGGCGGGGGCGCGGCGGGGGAGCTGCCCGCCGGCAGCTTACGCGCTGTAAATAATGTGCATGTCACTTTCTCCCCCCGCGGCGGATTCGCCGAGCGGGGAGGAGCGACGGAATCCATAGTTCTCTATGAGAACTGTGGATTACCGTAGTTACTGGGACAGATTGGAGCCGTACTACAGCGCAAATACGGCGCGCAGTACGGCTCCAATCCGTCCCAGAATAAGCCGTGTGAATGGGGCCTTACTCAACTCCAGTCCTCAAGACCCACCAACAGGTCATGCTTTCAGGATCTCCCACAGAATGCACTGACAATAATTATATCACCTGTGCAATATGGAGGAAATCCTGAAACATTGACCCGTTGGTGGGTCTAGAGGACTGGAGTTAAGAAACACTTAGCTAGACAGTGCCTCAATAATTTTTTGGTAGATTGTCACAGGTATCTGTTGACTGCAGTGCATGCCAAAGCTTCTGGAGGGTGCATGGGGCAGGATCAATAGAGCGAAAACAACGATCATGATGGTCCCACACATGCTCAACTGAGTTCAAGTCTGGAGAATTTGGGGTTAAACCCTATGCCAATCAGCAGAGGTCCAATTACTTACTGCCGTGATAATTGAAGGCTTTTTTTTGCTGATGCAACTTTGCTTTGGAGCCCTAAATTCCAAACAGTTTACTGAACTGTAGTTTTAGACACATATCTGCTAGCCCTCATGTTCATTTTGGAGGTGAGCTGCTCCACTGTAGCCGGTCCGCCCTCCTACAACTTTGTAGTCAATGTTTACCTCTCACATTAGTAGCATGTGGTTCTCATAAGTTTCTACGTCGCTTATTTGCAATGGTGCCATTTGTCCATTCGCAATACACTTTCACCACAGCAGCACCCAAATAGTTCACAAACTGCGCAGTTTCAGAAATACAGCCACCCTTAGCCCATAAGCCAAAGAATATCCCTTTTTGAAACTCTGATAAATTGCCTCTTTTACGCACTAGAACAATGAGGAAAATGTGAGCAAACAGCCTATTAAACACCTTACATAGGCACCAAGACAGCTCACCACACATGACTTTCTCTATGATCTATGTGCTTTGACGTCAAAAGTAGGAAGTGGTCATAATAATGTCACTCGATTATGTATATGGCAATAGGAAAAAAGCTAATGACAGTTTTTCACGTCCAAGAATGTAAAGAAAACACAAATACGCACATGTAGAATACCAACAATCCAGTTTTATATTAGAGTAAACTGTTTCGATAGATGTTCAGCTCTTCAGACTATTTACAAAATGTGCCATTTCTTATAAAATCCATTTCAATTTGAGCATCGTTACAAAATTTCATTCTGAAAGGAAATGAGAGAATAGGCGACAGACCATACTTCTTTAACAGGTACAAAATACAATTTTAACTGAAAATAACTTAGAAAAATATACTTCCTGACATCAAGTCCCTTCTTCAGACGTGGTAGTGCAAGGAATTTGGTCATGAAACTATCCTTTATAATAGAGATTCTCCTCTGTAGTTGTACAGTTTTGGTTACATTTTTAAAGGCATCTTTACACGTTTTATAGCATATTTGTCAACAAGTTATAATAAGTACTATTCCTCTTTAAAGAAACATATGTAAGAAAATATACCCAGCTCACCACACAGGGAATAACAGTATCTTTCCTAAACGCTCACAGTGCATATACACATTTCTATGTATTTTTCATATATAAACCAGACTGTATATTAAATTCTAGAACTTTACAATGAGGCACACAGTTTTCTATAATACTAGTAAGTGCTACCAACTTATTCTTACCTACAGATTGTATGAGACGCACTAATATAGAACATGTGTATAAATAAAAGTACGCAATACATTATTATTATTAATATCGGAAGGAATTAGAGACCACACATATTACTATGTCACTTATGGCCAGAACATTTTTAACATGGAATTTTCTTGCATTATATCTGCATGTAATAAATTACTGAAAAAAGTGGAAGACTAATGCAAATTAAACATTTGGCAAAAACGAAGAACAGAAGAGGTATACAGAGCTCTGAAAACACGGGGGCTTCATTTTGCTGGCAAGGCATTATAGGAAATAGAACAGGTTACTTATTTCTTATAATATGCTATTATGCTCATTTGGCCGACAGCTTTTCCCGCTAGACATCTAATACCCAGGCATGATCAGATTGGGCCAGGGAACTCATGTTCTTAATTGGGAGAGTGGCATACGCCGCTATCAAACTCTTCTGCTGTTGACTTATCTCTACTGAAAACAAAAGAATTGGGCATTTTGAAACCGAACTGTCTGATCCTTCTCGCCCCTGACATCCTCCATTGGTTAGAGGCCGTTTACACGGCACAGAGCAAATACCGGTCGGAATATCCAACTGGTATTTGCTCTGTTTTGGGGCAATTTACACTGCCGCAGGGGAACGGCTTTTCTCCATGGTTTGCGGAGAAAAGCCCTCCCCCTTCGCATTGACAGGTTCATGTTCCGCCCGAAAACCGAGCGAAAGAATGAACATGTTCAATCTTTTTCTGACCGCCGGCGGTCTAAAAAGCCGTCCGGCGGAAAACTAGTGCAGTGGGGACCGTTGTGTGGATTTTCCATAGAGGTCCGTGATGAAGTTTGACAGACAGTTTTCAAAATCAATAACAGTCTGTAAAACTGGCTGAAAAACCTGCCGTGGGGACATGCCCTTAAGAGGTGGTAGGCCCCCCATACACATCAGATGGCCAGCAAGTCAGTGGGTTCAGACAGCATGCATTTAGTGTGTACGACCACCTTAAAAAAGGAAGATTTTTATCTTGCTTTTAACATCTCTGTCTGAAGATGTTGTTCTACTATAAAAATAGGTTTCTACACCTACAAACAAATTGGGCTCTCTAAAGAAAACAATGTGGGTGCACCTCAAAACCCACTACAATACTTGTACTGAAAAAAGAGGGGTTGACACCATAACATAAGTAGACAGAAAAATTATAAACTTTCTTATCATTCACATGATTAAAACAGTAGAAAACCAAGATGTAAAGAAATAGGTAGCCCACTGGACCTTACTAAAGAGTCGGAACAATAATAAAGATGAACATAGCAGCATGTTCACTATGCATTCCCATTTAAAGGGAATGTGTCATCAAAAATGACTTATTGTTTAACTCACATTTTTATGTTCAACCCATTTTTTTAAAATTTTCCATATCACTTTCAATATTTTATTAATAATTCTTAAGTCCTGCAGTTTTCACTTTGGCCACTAAGCCTAATAATTGTCTGACACTTCCTTTTCTGTAGAGAAAGATTCTCAGTTGTCTGCTCATTATCAGCACAAAGAGGGTCAAACTGAAAGGAGACACCAGTGTATATAGATAACACAGGATCCACCAGTCACAATAGGAGATGTCACAGTTCACCCTTTCACCTCCCTGCACAGTGACTTCTTTCCAGGTCACACAGCATGACTAGAAAACTCTCCTATAGAATTGAATAGGACTGAGTCAGCTGTTGTAAAGCATCTCTCTGACTGCTGTTAAATCAGTGCAAACAAGGCCTAGGGGCCAAAGTGAAAACTGCAAGACTCAAGAATTATTAAAAAAATATGGAAAGTGATAAACACATTTTTTAGGAATTTTTTTTTTTAACATAAAAAAGGGACTTAAACAATGACTAATTTTTTGATGACACATTCCCTTTAAAGCATTTAACTACAACATGGAAAAGGAAGCAATACAGACCTAAGCAGCGAGCACATACCTGACGTGTGTTTTGCTGTAGTGTTCTCCCAGATGACACTACGGTTTCTTCTCTTTCCCTTTATGTATGGGTTATCTTGCCTTTTGCACTCTATAGTTTAATGCCTCTATTGGGATTGCATTGCTTGGAGGTGGTAAGGCAGAGAGCGACAATGAACATGCTGACATCTTTATCATTAGTATTGTTATGATTATGTAAAGTGGTTCCTAAACATACAATATTAATTTGTTCCAGGACGACCATTGTATACTGAAACCATAACTCTATGGGAAACTGGTAATTGGTTCCAAAGCCCCAAAATGTCCCCTAATATAATGCAAAATGAAGATTATAGAAAATGAAGTAGATAACTAATCCAGATAAAGCAAGTCCTTAGATATAACATCAGAAAGAGCTGTTGGAAGCTGGATATCACTTTCTGTGATAGGAGCTTCTTTGGGTCGTGTGCTTTATACACAATGCATCAGAGAAAAGATGGGGCCCTCACCTGGTGCCCTAAGGAGACGCTTATCCTGGCACATGTAAAGAACAGTACAGGACATGTAGTACCACGCTGTACTGTAGAGAGGCTTTACCAGACCGCCAATCACTGCATGTACTTCACTAATACAGAGGTTTTACAAGTGAAATGTTCATGATACTTGGTTAGATTAATCAACCAACCAACCACATGAGCCAAATTAGCAGTGTCTGTGACATTGTATGGTGAGTTGAGTGTATAGTGAAAGACCATCATATGGTGAAAATATTGTATTCCAAGGCTGTTGTTACATAAGAGAACACTGTATACACAGTTGCTACCTCCCTTTGAGGGACCATTGTATCGAGGAATTGTTGGACTATTATTTTTTATATGTGGGTTTTTTTTTTAAACTGCATTTTTTTATTAATATTTAAAAATGTTCAACAAAGTTAATGAGCAAAGAATTAGCACACAGACTACATAATTAAATATATGGGGTTTTAACCTCTTATTGTGTTGTCTATTTTAATCATGTGAATAATGCGAAAATTTAGAATTTATTTCCTGACTTCATGGTGTCACCCCTCCTTTTTCAGTACAAGTACTATAGAAATAAACTTAAAGGGGTTGTCTCACTACATTGATTCATCTTACCTCAGTCCTGTTTTCTTGGTTTCATTTTGAATTCAGGGGTGTGTTTATTGGCTTCCACTAGGCTGCAGTAGAAGCCAGGTCTGTAGCTATAGCAACCAGCGCTGGCAGGAGAGATTGAACAGTTCTGTAGCTATAGCAACCTGAGGAGCTGATGCAGCCAATACAAGAGGGGATATCTAGGAATAGGTAGGACACTGGTAATGGACATATATTGCAAAGTGACTTGTTTTTGCAAGATCTTTAACATAAAAAGCAATCCTTGTAGTGAGACAACTCCTTTAAGACAAAGATTTGTCTTTGAATTCACAAAAGGTTCCGCAGGTTTGACTTTTATAACTAAGATAATTAAGCCAATCAGCAGAGGTTGCGTAGTTAGATCCACCAATCAAAAGGGAACCATGTCCCTTTATTCAAGTGGCCACATACATAAAAGGTTTCTCTAGACCAGATCTAATAGGAGTTATATGTACACACTAAGACCTATTAGTCCTCAAGACTGGTGGTTATGGCAATAGCCGAGTTCAGATCATGAAACTCTAACAGGGTTTGTATGGAGCAACCGAGCAAATGCCTGATCACTGTTCCATCCAAAATCCGAACTGTGCAGGATAGGTGAACGTGGTCCTCTGTTACAGAGAACACAGGGATCCCTGAAGTGGGGTCCTCAACTGATCTTACATTTATCACCTATGCATTGGACAGCTAGTCAATGTGTCTGGATGGAATATCACTATAAATTCTTTTGATGTTGGTGATGACATTAGACAAATCAGGTTCTAGTTATTGTCAATCACAATTATAACTATATTAGATTTCACTATAAAACCACAAGAGGTTAAAGTAGCAGTAATGCAAAAATGTTGGCTCTACCCAGATATCATGAAAATAGGTGTACACTTTTACTATTACATCCACCAGGTGTTGCTGCATGTGGATAGCATACCTAGAGGTCAGTCCGGGGTTTCACAGCAGACTGGCACTTGGTTTCATAACAATAGCTACAAATGACACTACTGGCAGGTTGGAAAGAGACCACATCCATATTTTGCATGCTGTAAAGTAGACAGTGTCCTTTAAGTCCATGTCCATTCATTGTGCAATCTGTCGATGAGTAAACGAATAGTGCAGGATTCCTCTCAGTGTTCCAGACCAATTAACCAAAGTCAATTCTTGGTCGATATTGCAAGACCATGGGATAAGACTAAATAAAAGGGAATAGAACAAAAGAAATTGGGTAAATCATAAACAAGCATTCTGAAGCACACTCATTACTAATTGCTTCTCTATCCAACTGCTAGTCATGTATATGGGAGTACTGCGAGGCACGTTATACCTAAGTGGACTGCATTAGAAACAACACAAAAGACTACAGGTTTGGCCAGCGTCATACTGGGGTCCCAAGGGCCCATCAACGGAATTTCATTCTGGGGGTCCAACTGTGGAGTTGATTCAGAGGCCCACCAGTGGAGTTGATTCTGAGGGCCCACCCTACAGTACATCTACTATCAATGCCTTTAATACTCTGCCTCTTATGTATTGCTTTTCTCTCTGGATGTATATGCAGTAAAAAAAAAACTCCAGGTCTGCCATGCTCAGGGGCTCTCTGGGTGTTTCCCTTATTCCTCAGAGGGCCAGTTCGAGCCTGGGCTCAGCTAATAGCTGTCTCATTCTGCAAAGAGTAAGCAAAGACTATGGGCCTCATTTATCAAAACTGTCTAACAGTAAGGCTATGTCTACACTGCACAAGGAAACGATTGTATCTTCGGCGCTTTTCATTTTTTAAAAGCGCCGAAGATACGATCGTTCCTGCGGCCCCATAGACGGCAATAGCAAAGACGAGCTGCAGTCTCCACAGCTCGTCTTTCCTCTGCTCGTCTTTCGGCACCGGTGTATTATACAACATGTTGTATAATACACCGGCACTTCTCGTTTTCTTGCCGTCTTCCCATAAAATACAATTGTATGGGCGACGTCAGGAAAACGAGAAGCGACCTAGATTTTTGTACAAAGCGTGACAAAAACCGCAGTCCTGCATCAGAGAAAAAACGGCTGCTTTTGGGCCGTTTTTTGTCTGATGCAGTGTAGACCTAGCCTAATACTGTCTTTATTATCCACAGCAAACAATCAGAGCTCAGCTTTAATTTCTTACACTGCTCTGGAAAAATAAAAGCTAAGCTCTGATTGGTTGTGTAAATAAAGTTAGTTATGCCAATGTAAAAGAATTAAAGGGTTAAATGACTTAATTAGTTCTTTGATCTTAAATTAAAGTGTAGTGTCCAAACAGACGTCAGAGAAATTCATTACTTATCTGAATTTATTACTTATCTGAAATAACCTATTCTCCTATTGGTCACTGATGTGCATAGTACATATTGTCTCTATTAATATGGCCACGAAGATAAATTGTTTTAATAGTTCATCACTTAATTTCTAGCGTTCCTAAGACTATAAAAATCTCCATGAGATTGATAAGGCACTCACTTAGTAAACAATGTTTTCCTGGTATTTAAATAACCAAAACAATTGCTAGATAAGTTGTTTTGCTCTACCTTTTT
>JAODAL010046516.1:0-30851 GCA_025379985.1 Phyllomedusa bahiana | reverse complement strand
CCCCAAAAACGGCAAAAAGGGGTCGCGCGATGAGCTTGATGTCCTGTTTTTATCAAACAATGCCAGGAGCTAGGGACATGGCGCTGGCAGTAACACAAGCGGAAGGAACAGCATCGATTTCTACGGGCGTGGGCCCCGAAACACCAACACTTGTTGTGTGGGGACATTTGATGGGCAGACAAATAATTTTGCGGACCATATACAGATCACAAGCTTCCCACTCTTGCCTTACATGATGACATCCAATGTGGACATTTCATATTATGCGTTCAGGTTATTTAAAAAAACAAACTGGGGTTTTTTTTTTTTTAAAATTTGTAGCCCCTCTCCAAATGGGACAAACCAGGCACGGGTTTTATTTTTTTTTTTATTTATTCATTTTCTGCGTGTAAAGTTGTCATTATTCATATTGGTCCTTGTCCCCACTGGGGCTCACTGTCTAAATTCCAGATTATCCATTTCAGTCTGTTTGTGGAGTGTGAGGGAAACCGGAGTGCCCGGAGGAAACTCGTGCAAACACGGTGGTAATTTACAAACTTCTTACAGATTTTGTCTTTGGTGAGATATGAACTCAGAAACCCAGTTCTGCAAGGCAACAGTTCTAACCACTGAGCCACCGTGCCATCCTTATGCCAATGAGCCCCCGTTTTTCCCCTGTATGCCCATGAGCCACCAGCTCACCTTTACTGCCCACAGAGCACAGGCTGCCCTGTACTGACCCTGGCCACCATGCTCCCCTTTTACTTACACAGAGCCCGTGCTGCCTGTATGCCACTGAGTCACTGTTCTGCTCTGTACTGACCAATGAGCTGCCCTGTTAACCATGATCCCCCTTGTCCTGTATGAACGGGGCCCATTGTGCGTCCTGTACTACCACGAGCCACTGTGCTGCTCTGTTTGACACTGACCCTTTGTTGCCTGTACTAACCCCTAAGCCACCCTGGTTTGTATGAAATGAGGCACTATGCTGCCTTGTACGGACCACTGAGCAACTGTGCTGCCCTATACTAACCATAGGGGACTGTGTGCCCTGTACTAACCATGGGGATGTGTGCCCTGTTAAACCATTTTAGGCACGTGGCCTGTACTAACCCCTCAGCTACCGGTCCCCTGTACTAACCACTGAGGCACTTTGTGCGGTTATAACCACTGAGTGTTTGTACGACCACTGATACCAGCTCCTGTATAACCCACTGGCCCCCGTGCTGCCTGTATGCCCCACTGTGCTCCCCTTGCACTAGCCATTTTTCCCTTACAAACCCATGAGCCACCGTGCTGCCTTGTACTGACCACTGTGCTGCCCTGTTTAGCCCACTGTTTCCCGTACAAACCCCCGAGCCCCCGTGCTGCCGTATAACCAAAAAGCCCCCTGTGCCTGTACTAACCACTAAGCCAGGGTGCCGACAAGGCAACATTTTTAAACGGGGGGCCTGCGGGTGGTCCCCGAGTCCCGCCGCTTTTTGGGTTTTGGGTTGGATTAGATGTTTGGGGCAGCCATGTAACAGTGGTTCCCTTTTTGTCCTCTTTCGGTTTGTCCCGTCTCTGGTGCGTCTTGTTTTGATTTTTTGTAACATTTGTTGCTCTCTCTTGTTTGTCTGAGGCGGGGCGGCGTTCATTGTTCTGACTGCAGAGGTCACATGCGATGACAGACTCTGGGATAAGTTCCTGAGGTGTGTGCCAGGCTGAAGAAAAAAACATCTTTCAGGACATAACCTGGTTGCCATGGCAATGATAAAATGGGACTTGGCGACAGCACCTTAACACCCATGTGCACGCTTCTACCCATAATGCATAGAGTGACAAGTTGAAATCCCAAAAACGTGGTCGATCGGGTCCTAAAAAGGTAGACACTACCAACCTGAGCTGCATTTTTGGCTGCAGCAGGATCACCTTTGTTTATTTTTAGGGCTCCTGCTCGTCATTTCGGCCCAAAAATTACATGACGTTCTTGGAAGGGTCCCAAAGGCGCAGTGAGCGCATCGGGGGGGATCATGTGTGAACGTGATGGTATTCATATTAAAAGCAATGTAAAAAACACCTGCTATTTGTTGATCGTGTTTTTGGGTCCCTTTGGGGTAATGAGGATCCAACCGTATTAAAAGGTATGTTAAGCGGGGGGAATTGCAGGTAAAACATACCCCCAAGGAAGTGTGCCCGTGTTGCCATAGCAAACCCAAACAGAGCTTTGCTTTCTCTTTCCCCGAGAAGTATAAGAAATGAAAGTGAAAAATTGATTGGTTGTTGAGCTCCCTTGGGTTTTTTAGAGCTCTGATTTGTTGTATAAACTCTGATTGGTTTTGAGCTCTGATTGGGTTTCTATGAGCTTGATTGGTTGTATGAGCTTGATTGGTTGTATGGCTTGATTGGTTTTATGAGCTCTGATTGGTTCTATGGGCTTGGTTTGGTTGTTTTGAGTGTGGTTGGGTTGCTATGGGCCTTTGGGTTTTTTGATCTTGGTTTTATGGGCTCTGGTTGCTATGAGCTGTGATTGGTTGCTATGGGCTGGGATTAACGTATGTAATAATTCAAAAAGAAAAGTGAGGTAACCAGTTCTTCTCTTAAAGGGGTTGTCTCACTACATCGATTCATCTTACTTCAGTCCTGTTTTCTTGGTTTCATTTTGAATTCAGAGGCGATTGCTGGCTGTCACTAGGCTGCAGTAGAAGCCGGGTCTGTAGCTATAGCAACCAGTGCTGGCAGCCTATCAGGATAGATCAAACAGGTCTGTAGCTATAGTGACCTGAGGAGCTGATGCAGCCCATACAACAAGGGATATCTAGGAATAGGTAGAACACTGTTAATGGACACATATTGCAAAGTGACTTGTTTTTCTTTAACATAAAAAGCAATTCTTGCAGTGAGACAACACCTTTAAAATGCAAGCAAACTTTATTCCATCCGTTTAAAAGTCATAAACACAGTGACGAGCACTACACATCAGCACCACGCTAGTTTCCACGCTCGTTTCTGGCCACATCCGGACCTCTAACCACAGCAGTGATTGTTCGGATTAGAATCTAATTAGAATCCGACGCGTATTTTGTCCTGTGCAGTGCAGTGCGGACGCGGCCTATTTCTGGTCAGTTTCTATATTTTCCCATTGACTACAATAATAAATTTTCAGACACAAATCGGACCGAAGAATGTGCATATTCCAAGTTTTTTGCAAAACTGTCTCTTTAGAAATCAGACCTAAAAAAAAAAAAAAAAATCGGTGCCGTGTAACTTGCGATCAGATTTTCTATTGAGGTCTATACAGTCAGTTTTCAAACACATTCAAAATCCGAACTGAGTCATAAAAAAATTAACCCTCTTTAAAATATAACATTTATTACAATATCCATTAAAAAAACCAAGACAAAAAAGTTACCCATAGAGTGAAAAGATACATAGAGTATTTAAGGAAATTACTAAATATGCAAACAAATTTTTTAAAACTTTTTTTTTCATAAATTGGGGGGATACAAATTATAACTATATTATCAGGGCGTTTAAAAAGCATAACCCTACCAATTAACCCTTCTATGTCCCTAGAAGGCAGAGCATTCGCCCCGAAAAGGGCGGCCACACCAATCGGTGGCTCACCCTAAAAAGGCCCTATATTGTTTACCTAAGCCTATCATGAAAAGAACCTGCCAACTATGACAATTTCATCTGTATATGATGCGACCTGATTTTTTATTTAGATAAAGCTCCTGACGCGTTTCCCCCCTTGTTATAAATCCGAGGGTTTATCGGGGATATACTCTTCTTATTCCACTATAGATATCAGTGTACACAGGTAGTACCCAAGGTAATACTCCTGGCTCACAATCAAGCCTGACCGATAAAATGGTCGGCATTTTTTTGGGTGGGAAGGTGTGGGCCCCCCTTTTCGGGGCGATGTCGCCCTTTAGGGAAAAGAAGGGTTAATTTGGTAGGGGGTTTGTGTTTGAAACAATGAGATATATGGTTTTATTTGTTCCCTATTTATGATATATAAAGTGTTAAATAACTGATTTGCTATATTTTTAGTAATTTTTCCCTTAAAAATTTTGTGATTTGATATATTATATATATCTTTTAAAAAAGGGGGTTTTTTCACTCTTTTTTCTCTTACCCCAGTCCTGTTTCCTAGGTTTCATTTTTGAATTCAGGAGCGTGTTAACTGGCTTCCACTGGCTACTGTTGGCCTGTAGTGACAAGTTGCTGAGCATGGTCTGTAGCTATAGCGACCAGCATTGGCAGCCTATCATGAGAGATTGAACAGGACTGTAGCTATAGATCCCACGGCACAATGCAAATACCGGTTGGATTATCCGATCGGTATTTGCTTTGTTTTTGAGGCCATGCACTCGGCTGCATGGGGGCGGCTTTTCTCCGCTGTTTGCAGATTCAAGCCCTCCCCTCCCCCTTCGCATAGGCTTGTTCATATTCCCGCCCCAAAAAAAGGTGGGGAAAAATGAACATGTTTTAATGTTTTCGGACCCTGGGGTGTGTAACAAAACGTTTAAACGGAAAATCCGACGTGGGGAGCGTTGCACGGATTTTCCATTAAGGTCCGTTCTAAAGTTTGACAGCCGGTTTACAGACGGTCTTCAAAGCCGAAAACTATAAATCCAGCTGAAAAACCTGACCATGGGGACAAGCCCTAAAGCTCTGTCTACACAGCACAGAAATATGACTGTTTATTCAGTATTTTTCGTTTTCTAAAAACACTGAAAAACTTCTTTTGATTTATAGTAAGAACGTGGGTGTCTCCATAGATCTTTAGTAAAAAACGTCCCGCTGTCCCCCATAGACTCTATAGTAAAAATTTCCGTGTCCCCCAAAAATCTATAGTAAAAACGTTCCCGCTGTCCCCCCATAGCTTTAGTAAGAACGTCCCGCTGTTCCCTAGACTCTATAGAAAAGAACGTCCGCTGCCCCCATAGACTTATAGTAAGAACGTGCTGTTCCCATAGCTCTATGTAAGAAAACCCCGCTTTTCCCATAGACTTATAGTAAGAAGTCCCGCTTCTCCCATTTGATTATAGTAAAAAGTCCGCGTCTCCCATAGACTCTATGGGGAAAAGTCCCGCTGTCTCCCATGGGCCTATATTTGGAACCCCGTTTCCCCTAGAATTTAGTAAGAAATTTCCCGTTTCCATGTCTTTTGTAAGAACGTTCCGCTGTTCCCATGATCATAGTAAGAAGTCCCGCTGTTCCCATAGACTTATATAAAATTTCCGCTTTTCCCCCAAAAGACCTATAGTAAAAAAAACGCCCCCGCCGTCTCCCTGACTCTATGTGAGAACGCCCCGCCTTTCCCCCATAGATTTGGGGAAAAACGTCCCCCCGTTCCCATTAGCATAGTGAGAAGGTCCCGCCGTCTCCCAAGACTCTATAGTGAGAACGCCCCTCTGTTCCCATAGGACTCTATAGTTGAGAACTCCCTTGTTCCCATGACTTTTAGTGAGAACGTCCCGCTGTTCCCTAGACTCATAGTGAGAACGTCCGCGTCCCCATTGATTATAGTGAAAAAGTCCCGCTTTTCCCCATAGACTCTTTAGTGAGAACGTCCGTGTTCCATAGACTCTATGTGAGAAGTCCGCTGTTCCATGGACTTATGTAAGAACGCCCCGTGTCCCATAGACTTTAGTAAAAAACGCCCCGCTGTCCCCATAGATTTAGTAAGAAACCCCCGCTTCCCCCATGACTTTAGTAAGAACGTCCGTGTTCCCTAGACTCTATAGTAAGAACGTTCCCGCTGTCTCCCATAGACTCTTTTTAGAAAAAAGTCCGCTGTCTCCATAGATTATGTAAAACGTCCCGCTGTCTCCCATAGCTCTATGAAAAAGAACGTCCCGCTGTCTCCATAGACTTTAGTAAAAAAAGGTCCGCTGTCTCCTTGCTCTTAGTAAGAACGTCCGCTGCCCCCCTAGACTCTATATAAGAACGTCCGTGTCTCCCATAGATTTTTGTGAGAAAGTTCCCCGCTGTCTCCCATAGACTCTATAGTGGAAGTCCAGCGTCCCCCATAGACTTATATAAAAAAGTCCGCTGCCCCCCCCATAGCTTATGTAAAAAAGTCCCCGCGTCTCCAAAAAGACTCTATAGTAAACGTCCCACTGTCCCCCATAGACTCTATGAAGAACGTCCCGTGTTCCCATGATCTATAGAAAGGAGTCCGCTGTCCCCAAGGGACTCATAGTAAGAACGTCCCGCTTCTCCCTAGATCTATAGTAAGAACGCCCGCTGCCCCCCCTTTTGACTCTATAGTGGAACGTCCGCTGTCTCCCATGACCTATATGAGAAAATTTTCCCGTTTGTCTCCCATAGCTCTTAGTGAGAACGTCCGCTGTCCCCCTAGACTCTATAGTAAGAACGTCCGCGGGTTCCATGGGAATTTTGAAAAGAAACGTCCCGCTGTCCCCCATAGACTTATAGTGAGAAGCCCCCGCTGTCTCCCTAGACTCTTAGTGAGAAGTCCCTCTGTCCCCCATAGATCTATAGTGAGAACGTCCCGCTGTCTCCCATAGATCTATAGGAGAACGTCCCGCTGTCTCAATGACTCTATGAAAAAAACCCCCTGCGGGTCCCCCATAGATCTATAGTAAAAGTCCCGCTGTCCCCCATGGGACCTATAGAAAGAACGTCCCGCTTCCCCCTTTGACTCTATAGTAAAAACGTCCCCGCTGTTCCATAGACTCTATAGAAAGAACGCCCCGCTGCCCCCTAATCTTTTGTAAAAATTTCCCCGCCGTCTCCTTTTAACTTTTAGAAAAAAAGTCCCCGCTGTCTCCTAGACTTTGTAAGAACGTCCCGCTGCCCCCCAAGGCTCTCTAGTTAAAAAAGCCCGCTTTTCCCCCATGATCTTTGTGGAACGTCCGTTGCTCCCATAATCTTAGTGAAAAGCCCCGCTGTCTCCCTTAGACTTAAGTGGAACCCCCCGTGTCTTGATCTATGTAAGAAGGCCCCCGCCTCCCCCCGGGGTTCTAGAAAAAAAGTCCCGCGTCTCCCATAGACTCTATGTAAAAAAGTTCCGTGTCCCCCATAGCTTATAGTAAGAACGTCCCGCTGTCTCCATAGTCTATAGTAAGAACGTCCCGCTGTCCCCCATAGACTTTAGTGAGAACATCCTGTGTGTCCCATAGACTGTTTTTTGGAATAAAAAAACCCCCCCCAGGAGTTAAGGTCCCCCCTTTTAGTAGGTGTTAACAGGTTATCCCTTTATCAATTCTGCTCAAGGCCAATGGTCTGTCCGTGATAAAGTTCTCTCGCTTTTGTCGCTAACAATTTTTGCGTAAAAATCTGGATTTTGACGCTTATAAAATTACAGCGTTTTGTCGCTAAATATCTGTTTCTTTCACGGATTTTGCAACTAAAATCTGGATTTTTGCGACAAAAGCAAGATTACTTCATTAACCCCAAAATCTGTAAAAAGACTACAATATTACATATAAATGCAATAATGTGCTTTACATCCCCTTTTGTAGGGTGGAGTCACATCCAATAGCTTGATTAATGCAGACATTAACTCTTTAACGACCGCCCACCGTCTTTTGGCGTCGCTGCAGACACTGGAGTTTGCGGCTCCTGGCGCCGCAGCAGTGCTAAGAATGGGGCTGTACTACACAGCCCTGATCCCAGCACAGTCTCTGTAAGCGCCGGGGAACGGGGGCAACCTCCGCTCCCCGGTGCTTTAACCCTTTGATTGGGCGGATCATCGCCACGCACAATCAAAGGGTTCCCCTGTCTGTCGGGTGTTTCGGATACGCCCATTGACCGACAGAGCCCGGGGAAACGGCTGAAACAGTCAGCCCGGGGGGACCTAGAGTAGCCCCAGGACTGTCTGTGTAACAAGCCAGTGATCACGGCAGACTGTGAGCTGTCCTGATCGCTGCCTGTGTCAGAATGACACAGATTACAACACAGGTGTCAAACTGCCAGACCTCCAGCTGTTTGGAAAACTACAACTCCCATCATGCATTTGTATCCTCTATAACAGTGGGCATGATGGGAGTTGTAGTTTCCCAACAGCTGGAGGGCCAGCAGTTTGACACCCCTGGATTACAATGTATTAGCATATATGAATAAAAAAAAGTAACACAGTTCTCCCTTCATGGGCTTTAAAAAAAAAAAGTAAAAAACATAAAAAGTGAAAAAAAAAAAAGAAAAAAATAAATAAAATAAAAAATAAATATTTAATACAAAAATAAAAACTATACATATTAGGTATCCACATGACCGTAATAACCTGTAGAATTAATCTAACAAGTTATTACATGTGAAATGCGAATGGTGTAAAAAAAAAAAAGGAAAAAAACAAAAAAAAATTAAAAAAACAAACTATTCCCCCATAAAGTACAACTTGTCTCGAATAAAACGAGGCCTCATACAACTGCGTCATTGAAACAATGAAAAAGTTACAACTGCTGAAATGCAAGGAGGCAAAAACTAAAAAAATGTTAGTTAGTCATTAACTACTTTCAAGGTGTTCGGCTTAAAAAACAGACTTTAAGACAAGTAAAAAACGGGCGTAAAAACGCGCAAAACAAACGGCCGTTTTTCAGCAGCTTGTGACAGGCAGTGGATAAAAAACTCAGTTTGCTGAACGTTTTTAGGATTAAGTTTTCAGGTCGTTGTTTCGTCCACTGCAGGAGCCTTTGTGCGTTTTTCCAAAAACAAACGCTACGTGTGAACAGAGAGTTTACCAACAAGAGCCGCACGTCGGCGCCAGTCACACTGCTGCGCCCCCCGGCGTCACGCTCTCTCACTTCTACTACAACTCTGGAAACTCATAGTAAACTCTTACATAACCCAACAGGCCTAAGCACACCTCGCCGCACAGACTGACGGGACAAGTAGTCCTCCTCTGCCTCGAGAACAAAGCTGCAGCGTTTCCAGCGACGCTCAAGCTCTGCTGGGAATTGTAGTTTTGCCTCTTGATCTAGCGATACTGGTCTCCGTCGAGAAAAACTACAACGCCCACAATGCAAAGCGGGAGGCAGCGAGTGACGACACGCCGCGCCTGCGCGCTGTCTGCTCAGCAGCCCCTGGTAAACAGAGACGTCAGCTAGAAGTTTTGTGGCGTCCAAAACAAAAGGGAAAGTGACATTTGGCGCAAGGAACCGGCACAGACACCGCCGGGGCCGCAGGGACGGGCCGTGGGGCGGCTGCAGGGGGGCGCCTGGGCTGCTGACGGCAACAGGAGAGCTGCCCTGCCGCCGCTCACCTGCGCCTGGTCTGTGCGGGCGGCATGGCTTGTGCGGGCTGAGCACAGCACCCCCTGCACCCCGTGACTCCAGGGAGAGGGCCCCAGCAGACTCCACCAGAGATGGACGCGGCCGAGGCGCCTCCTGTGGACATTGACCCCGACTTCGAGCCTCAGGCCAGACCCAGGTCGTGCACATGGCCCCTGCCCAGGCCGGAGCTGTCAGTAGTGCAGCCCACCGTCCCCTCCGAGGAGGGCCGGGCAGAGCCCCCCGATGGGCCCTCGCTGCTGCCGGCCGAGGACAGGGGCCCCTCCGATGGGCTGGCGGCGGCCGGAGCGACCCCCAGGAAGGGCGGCTCGAGGAGGAACGCCTGGGGCAACCAGTCCTATGCCGAGCTCATCAGCCAGGCCATCGAGAGCTCCCCAGAGAAGAGGCTCACCCTGTCCCAGATCTACGAGTGGATGGTCAAGACCATCCCCTACTTCAAGGACAAGGGGGACAGCAACAGCTCGGCCGGCTGGAAGGTAATGGCGGCAACGTCCCCGGTGCTGGGGCTATGCTCACACCGTGACAGGAGACAGGGAGGCAACGTCCCCGATGCTAGGACTATGCTCACACAGTGACGGGAGACAAGGCGACAACGTTCCCGATGCTAGGACTATGCTCACACAGTGACAGGAAACAGGGCGACAACGTCCCCGATGCTAGGACTATGCTCACACAGTGACGGGAAACAGGGCGACAACGTCCCCGATGCTAGGACTATGCTCACACAGTGACGGGAAACAGGGCGATAACGTCCCCGATGCTAGGGGCTATGCTCACCCCAGTGCGGGAAACAGGGCGATAACGTCCCCGATTGCTAGGACTATGCTCACACAGTGACGGGAGGACAGGGCGACAAAGTTCCCGATGCTAGGACTATGCTCAACAGTGACAGGAAACAGGGCGACAAAAGTCCCGTGCTTAGGACTATGCTCACACAGTGACGGGAAACAGGGCGACACGTCCCCCAATGCTAGGACTATGCTCACACAGTGACGGGGAAACAGGGCCCACAAGTCCCCGATGCTAGGACTATGCTCACACAGTGACAGGAAACAGGGCGACAACGTCCCCGATGCTAGGACTATGCTCACACAGTGACGGAAACAGGGCGACAACGTCCCCGATGCTAGGACTATGCTCCACCAGTGCGGGAAAACAGGGCGACAACGTCCCGATGTCGGACTATGCTCCACAGTGACGGGAAACAGGGCGACAACGCCCCCGATGCTAGGACTATGCTACACACAGTGACAGGAAAACAGGGCGACAACGTCCCCGATGCTAGGACTTTTGCTCACCCCAGTGACGGGAAAACAGGGCGACAACGTCCCCGATGCTAGGACTATGCCCCACACAGTGACGGAAACAGGGCGACAACGTCCCCGATGTTTAGGACTATGCTCACACAGTGACGGGGAAAAACAGGCGAAACGTCCCCGATGCTGGGGACTATGCTCACACATGACGGGGAACGGGGACAACGTTCCCGATGCTAGGACTATGCTCCCCACATGACGGGAAACGGGCGAAACGTCCCCGATGCTAGGACTATGCTACACTGACAGGGAGACCGGGCACGTCCCCGGTGCTGGGCCTATGCTCACCCCGGTGACGGGAGGCAGGGCGACAACGTCCCCGATGCTAGGACTATGCTCACACAGTGACAGGAGACCGGGCGGCAACGTCCCCGATGCTAGGACTATGCTCACACAGTGACGGGAGACAGGGCGACACCGTACCCGATGCGAGGACTATGCTCACACATTGACGGGAAAACGGCGACAGACGTCCCGATGCTAGGACTATGCTCAACAAGTGACGGGAAACAGGGCGATAACGTCCCCGATGCTAGGACTATGCTCAACAGTGACAGGAGACCGGGGGGCAACGTCCCCGGTGCTGGGACTATGCTCACACAGTGACAGGAGACCGGGCGGCAACGTCCCCGGTGCTGGGGCTGCTCACACGGTGACGGGAGACAGGGCGGCAAGGGTCCCCGATGTAGGACTATGCTCACACATTTGACGGGGGACAAGGCGACAAACGTTCCCGATGCTAGGACTATGTTTCACACAGTGAGGGAAACAGGGCGACACCGTCCCCGATGCTAGGACTATGCTCACCAACTGACGGCAAACAGGGCGACATCGTCCCCGATGCTAGGACTATGCTCACACAGTGACGGGAAACAGGGCGACAACGTCCCCGATGCTAGGACTATGCTCACACAGTGACAGGAGACCGGGCGGCAACGTCCCCGGTGCTGGGGCTATGCTCACACAGTGACAGGAGACCGGGCGGCAACGTCCCCGGTGCTGGGGCTATGCTCACACGGTGACGGGAGGCAGGGCGGCAACGTCCCCGATGCTAGGACTATGCTCACACGGTGACGGGAGACAAGGCGACAACGTACCCGCTGCTAGGACTATGCTCACACGGTGACGGGAGACCGGGCGGTAACGTCCCCGGTGCTGGGGCTATGCTCACACAGTGACGGGAGACAGGGCGGCAACGTCCCCGGTGCTGGGGCTATGCTCACACAGTGACAAGAGACAGGGCGGCAATGTCCCCGGTAATGGGGCTATGCTCACACAGTGACAAGAGACAGGGCGGCAACGTCCCCGGTAATGGGGCTATGCTCACACAGTGGCAAGAGACAGGGCGGCAATGTCCCCGGTAATGGGGCTATGCTCACACTGTGACGGGAGTCAGGGCGGCAACGTCCCCGGTGCTGGGTCTATGCTCACACAGTGACGGGAGACAAGACGGTAACGTCCCCGGTGCTGGGGCTATGCTCACACAGTGACGGGAGACAGGGCGGTAACGTCCCCGGTGCTGGGGCTATGCTCACACAGTGACGGGAGACCGAACGGCAACGTCCCCGGTGCTGGGGCTATGCTCACACAGTGACAAGAGACAGGGCGGCAACGTCCCCGGTAATGGGGCTATGCTCACACAGTGACAAGAGACCGGGCGGCAACGTCCCCGGTGCTGGGGCTATGCTCACACAGTGACAAGAGACAGGGCGGAAACGTCCCCGGTGCTGGGGCTATGCTCACACAGTGACAGGAGACAGGGCGGAAACGTCCCCGGTGCTGGCGCTATGCTCACACAGTGACTGGAGACACGACGGTAACGTCCCCGGTGCTGGGGCTATGCTCACACAGTGACGGGAGACAGGGCGGTAACGTCCCCGGTGCTGGGGCTATGCTCACACAGTGACGGGAGACAGGGCGTTAATGTCCCCGGTGCTAGGACTATGCTCACACCGTGACGGGAGACAGGGCGGCAATGTCCCCGGTGCTGGGGCTATGCTCACACAGTGACGGGAGACCGGGCGGCAACGTCCCCGATGCTAGGACTATGCTCACACAGTGACGGGAGACCGGGCGGCAACGTCCCCGGTGATGGGGCTATGCTCACACAGTGAAGGGAGACCGGGCGGCAACGTCCCCGGTCATGGGTCTATGCTCACACAGTGACGGGAGACCGGGCGGCAACGTCCCCGGTAATGGGGCTATGCTCACACAGTGACCGGAGACAGGGCGGCAACGTCCCCGGTAAAGAGGCTATGCTCACACAGTGATGGGAGACCGGGCGGCAACGTCCCCGATGATGGGGCTATGCTCACACAGTGACGGGAGACAGGGCGGCAACGTTCCCGGTAATGGGGGTATGCTCACACAGTGCTGGGAGACCGGGCGGCAACGTCCCCGGTGCTAGGACTATGCTCACACAGTGACGGGAGACATGGCGGCTCTATCCCCAGTGCTAGGGCTATGCTCACACAGTGACAAGAGACATGGCAGCATCATCCCTTCTCCTAGGACTATGCTCACACAGTGACGGGGAGACAAGGCTGCACTATCCTTGCTTCTGGGACTATGCTCACACAGTGACAGGAGACATGGTGGCACCATCTCCGGTGGTAGGACTCTGCTTACTCAGTGACGGGAGACAGGGCAGCCCATCTCCGGTGCTAAGACTATGCTCACACAGTGTTTGTTTTCTCCTCCCCATTGTCCAAGAGCCATTTCTCTTATTATTCTGTCTACAAAGTCGTACGAGGGCTTGTTTTTTGTGGGACAACATGTACTTGTTACTGGTACCGTTTTCTGTACCATATAATGTACTAGAAAGAAAAAAAATCTTTGTGGGTTTTGATGGCAATTGCACAGTTTTTGTTTTTTTTCTTCTTTTTTTTGTTGAATGCAATTTGGTATAAGAATCCTGGGATTTGTATTCACTTCTGTTTGATTCTAGTGATGCCAAATTTTTTATTCCTTCATTATATTTTACTACTTAAAAAATGTAAACTTTAAAAAAAACATTTTTTACCTTTGCTTTGCAGTGTTTTCTGCGACCAGTACATTTTTTTTTTTTTTTTTTCATTTTTCCATCTATGGACCCGAGTGTGGGCTGGAATGTAATTTTTTAATATGGTGTCGTTTTGGGAGATATTCGACTTTCTGCTCATTTTTGATTCCATTTTTTTTAGGACGCAAAGTGGCCGAAAAATTCAGTTCATCCGTTGGGTATAAAAAAATGTTCTTAAAATGTTCGCGATACAGGATAAATAATGTAATATTTTAGTAGAGCGGCAATGTATGGGGTGACTTAAAGTTAAAATTAGTTTAAAAACTTTTTTTATTTGCAAAATAGCAATAGGGAGGTGTTTGAAACTTTTTTGAGTTTTTTTTTGTTCTATAATTTTATGTTTATTTTTTTTAAACTTTTATTTGTACATGAAGTGCCTTAGGCTACCTGACCATTGTGGGAGGACGATTGTTTGTTTGTGCACTGTTCTGCAATAGTAATGTGTTGCAGAACAGTGCACAATAATTGCTCTCCTGCCTTACATGGTTGTAAGAAGTGGAAAGATGGCAGCCATGGAGCTCTTCATTAGGCCCTCACCTGCCATGACACTTGATTGGCACCTGCAATCTCATTGCAGGGGAAGTGATCAAGGACCAAAAAATTGCAGCAGCCTTATGCAATGCTTTAGATGCCGCAGTCACACCATGGCTTCCAAAGGGGTTATAGTGTTGGCATCTGATCCTGGTTGCTATCGGCATGTGCCGGCTGTAACTTACAGCCTTAAAGGGGTTGTCTCACTCCAAGGATTGCTGCTTTTTATGTTATAGATCTTGCAAAAACAAGTAATTTTGCAATATGTGTCCATTAACAGTGTCCTACCTATTCCTAGATATCTCCTCTTGTATGGGCTGCATCAGCTCTCAAGGTCGCTATAGCTACAGACCTCTTTGATATATCCTGATAGGCTGCCAGCACTGGTTGCTATAGCTACAGACCTGGCTTCTACTGCAGCCTAGTGGAAGCCAGTAGACACGCCCCTGAATTCAAAATGAAACCAAGAGAACAGGACTGAGGTGAGATGAATCAGTGTAGTGAGACAACCCCTTTAACCTGCTGCATATGGTGGGAACTGAATGAGTAAGCCCACTTTATACTCCCTTTACTGTCGTCATAACGTACAGTTATGTCCTAAATCTTATTCACTTTGCTGCTGCTGTATTTGTTGATTTTAATACTTGAAGGGTTGACTTTTTTTTTTAAAATGGAGTGATTTTATAGGGGTGTTTAACATACAGGCCCCTAAGAGCCACATCAGAACTAGACTGGCCCTTAAAACATACAAAAAAATCTTATCACAAGGCATTATGGGAAAGGAGCTGAGAAGCCCAAGCGCCCTCTATTGGATGTAACAAATCCTTAATTTGCTTTTGACCCACTGGGTCTTTAGAAAGCAAGAAGGGATATTATCCAAGCCAGCATCGCCCATCTGAAAAAATCTGTTATACATTTAGTAGGAATTGTTTCACTTTAAAGGGGTTTTGCCACGAAGTAAAATTGACGTGGGAAGTTTGTAAATTAAATAAACATTTTCATCATTATTAAAAATTCTGCACCGTTTTTGTTTTAGCTGCTCCTTTAGTGATCCATTGTTTACATCTCGTCTCCAGGGGATACGACCAGGGCTAAGAGCTCCCCAGACCTGGCCACACATGCTCAGACATCACCTCCCCTCTCATGCAGCTAATGAGTGTTCAAACCCCAGGTGCTGTCCCTCTACTCCCGTCCTCTGTACTCCTTAGTAATTAGTCAAACAGTGCAAATAAATAAAGAAGAACCCTCAATGAGGTTTGTGCATTGATAAAGAGAAAAAAAATCCACAGGTTTGATTCCTGTTGAACCGAGGACCCTTGTGCCTGGAGGCAAAAGTTTTACTTCTGAGCTACAATGTAGCTACTTACAGTTCTACACATAAACAGACCTTTCACTAGAGAGAGGAAAGGCCTGATGATGTCATCCTGCTGGGTCACATGATATGCAATTCAAACAGATCACACACGCCCCCTTCTGAGCATATAGAGCTGAAGAGCTGGATGCCGGAGGTATGAAATGAGATTGTGGCAAAACCCCTGTAAGCAAATATGTAAGCCCCCTTATACTTTAAAAAAATAAATAAAAAATGCCAGCATAAAGTAGATGTATAGTAAACGCTAGTTATTTAGTGTGCTATAACTAAGTCGTACACACACTAAAGTTGGAAAATGGCAAATTTTTTTTTTTTTTTTGAAAATATATTTATTGAGGTTCTCAATACAATAAGAACCACATAAAGTTGAGCATGGCACACAATTTTGAAGGAGTCAGTACAAACTCAATTTAACATGAGCCCCATTTCAAAAATATAATGAAACCCTTAGGTCATAGGCTTGATGACTGAACTTCACATAGCCCACACGTCACAAGCAAAGTCCAAAGTGTCCAAGTTCACGGAAAGTAGTGACATGTGACTTATAAACGGATCCGGAGAATATCCGAGAACATAATATTCGCCTACCACATAAACCACCTAATCTGTAATATGTGTGTATTAGAAGATGATGTAAAGAGAGAAGAAGAAAAAAAAAAAAAAGAACCTCTACAAGTTTTTTGTAGTTTATACCTCAAAACCAAAAATATATAACAATTAACATCCAAATTCTAACCGCTGCGTCAAAAAAAACACCCCGAGCTTTTTAGGATATTAGTGTTTGAAAATGAGAAAGGGCTTCACTACGTTCCCATGAACTGATCCCGGTACTTGCCCACTGGCAGAGGAGTACATGGACCTTCAACCATCTCCCCTGTCCTGTCTCCTTCCCCCAGTGCTATCATCAGTCCCGCGGGCTCAATTTCAACCCGCCCCAAGGTGTTGGTCAGTTCTCCTCTAGATACCAATTTGTAAGGCGAAACGGATACACTAGTTGGGTAAGTTCGTCTTCATTCAGGAAGGCTTCGATAGGCCTCGTTCACACGGCTTCTTCTGCCGCGGATTGGCGCCGTACTCCGCGCCGGCGGTGTGCGGCAGGAGGGCGCCAAGCCGCGGCAGCCATTACGGTAATCCCATGCTCTCATTGAGAACAGTGGAATCCGGGCGCTCCTCCCGCTCGGCGGGAATCCGCCGCGGGGGGAGAAAAGTGACATGCACATTATTTACGGCGCGGGGCCACGCGTAAACAATGCATTGTCTATGGGGCCGGGAGCGGCGGGCCCCCGCGCGCTCCGGCCCCGCCCCCGTCCCGCCCCTTATTCACGGCGGATTTGTGCGCTCAATACGCCGCACAAATCCGTCGGGAATAAGCCGTGTGAACACGGCCATAAAAGGCTTCCAAGTTGTAAAGAAACCTTCCGTTAATGTATGTTTTGCTCTTTCTACCTCCGCTTTGTCAAATGGCAAATTTTTACAACATTTTGATATTTTTCACAAAAAAAACAAAGACCCTATCAACCAAAATTCATCACTAACTTAAAGCACAATAGGACTCATTTACAAAAACTGACTGGCAGTAAGACTTTGTTGCCCATAGCAACCAATCAGAGCCCATAGCAACCAAAGTTCAGCTTTCATTTTTTAAACTACTGTGGGAAAGTGAAAGCTGAGCTCGGATTGGTTGCTGTGAGTAACACAGTCTTACTGCAAGAAAACGGTCTCTTCGCCTAGATAGCTCAAAAATATTAAAAAGTTATTCCCACATAAAGTGACAGATGTCATAAACCTCACATGTCAAGTAATACAGCAAGTTATAACTACTTTAGTTGTCAGTTAGATAAGGCTCCCATTTGGAAAAGCTGCATTTATCATTCTTTCATGGCCTAGCATGCCTTAAAGGGGTTTTTCTGCTCTTTTTTTTTTTTTTTTTTTTTAGTTAAAAAAAAAAAAAGCTTCTGGTTGGGGAAGGGATTAGCTTTAAGCATGTAGGCAAAGGTAGATAAAGACTATTACCAAATACACAGCTGTTCTGATTTTGCTTTGTTTCAGAGCTAGAGCAGATCTTCTCTCCTGCTTGTTCACCGAGTTTTTCTAGTTACCGACCAACTCTCTGCTCTAGCAGTGGTTCGGCTGGTGAGGTCACTTCCTACTGTGTCTTATCGGCAGGATCGATCTTCCCACTCTCTGATATCCTCTTTCTGATAAAATCTTTTACCACTTTAGACCAGAGAGAAGCCTTGTGCCAGCCTGTCGGGTCTGCAGAGCACATACCTTTAATGTAAACAGCTAGCAGAGTCCCTGAGCTGGTAACCGTGTGTCTTGGCAGCATGTGAGGTTTTGTTTTTTTTTCCTCATGACAAATACAGCTCTTCTAGTTCACACTTACAACCAGACCTCTTGCTTGCACAGTGACACTTTGTTGTCACAACCCTTCCATCACCAATGTTCCTCTTAACAGACTTAGCTACAAATAGGAGCTATCAGAGCTGAAATGTCAACACAATGCTGTAGAACCACTTACAGCCTGCACAGGAAGTGGGAATCTAAAGGGATGCTCCAGAAGTTAAGAACAGGGCTGTGGAGTCGGAGTCTATTTTGCAGGAGTCGGAGTCGTCATAAAATGGACCGACTCCCAAAATATATAATTAGTTCTAGTTAGTTTGATGCAAAGAGCAAGAGGAATTGGGTTCCAGCCAGTGCTAATGCTCCCTATCTTAGAGCCTCATCACAGAGGAGTGTAATTGATGGACATGGGAGCAAAGGCCCAAAGCCCCTGCCTCAGGGGAAAAGATTCCGCTCCCAGTGCAAACAGATTTCAGAAAATTTTTCACGCTTTAAAGAAGTAGAAGAGTTCACCATTCATCAGACCTGACTGTGGCTGAGGCAATTCCTTTATACCCTGAAAATTGTTAGAGATGTTGTCCTTTTGGTCAAACTTTGGCCCCCCAACCCAAGGTTTGTGTAGAGAGGCCGTTCTCTAGCCTGGAAATAATGAGATGAAATGTGAGGTCATGTATGCAGGATCTAATGGGGAAATACTATTTCTCAGAAAAAAAATTAGAGACCCCAAAAATTTTCCTGCGTGTTTTTCTATTTACTTTTTTTTTGTGTTCAAAAGTATACCCAATAAATATAAATTTTCACTGACAAGAAAATGGTAACAATTTTTAAAAACTTGTGACTTTCAGGCCCTATCTCCCAACCACTACGTTTGTAATGGGCTACTGTAATTTTATAACAGTCATCTTACCTATCTTTACATAAATTTGACTTGCAAGTTTTGATCGCTTAGTTTGCAGATTTTTTTCTGAAACTGCTTTGTTATGTTTTGTCCTAAAAATCAAAATGTTAATTTTTATTTTTTGTTAGTTTTTGGGGGAAATGCCCCTTTTTGGTTTTTAATTTTGGCCTAAACCCTTTTGGGGCTCTGGATCGATTCAAGATATCTTGACCAAAATTCGACCCCGGTCTGTCTACACTTTCCCCCAATTTTGGTGCAGATGACTTGGATAAAATACAGTTTTTTTTTCAACTCACCCCAAGGTTCAAAAAAGATAAAAAACATTTTGCCTTTTGTTGTCAGTGTTGTTCTACTAAATATCTTGATTATTATTCATAAGGTAAATTAAAACAGCCTGATGTTACCATTTTACTACAGTAAAGTTTCATTTAAACTGGCCCTGTATGGGGGAGTGGAGTGGGGTTTGGGAAATAGAGGAGCGGAGTCAGGACTTTGGTTGCGACCACCAAGCCGGTTAAAAAAGCTATAGGATCAAATGTGAACAGCATGGGAGGATGTTTAAATCCAATTAATTTGTCCCCTAAATTTTTTGGGCGATTCAGGGATAAAAAAACTTTTGGGGAATTTTTGCCATTAAGCTCCTTGTTAGAGTGCAAGTTGTGCAGAAAGTAGAACTTTGAAAAGGGGGACAGTGCATCAAAGGGGGAAGGTTCTCTCAGTTTTTTTAAAAATACCCAAAATTTCCCCAAACTTTTCTGAGTGTGTTTTTAAATTTTTTTGAAACGTTTTCGTAGAACTTGTAATTTATTCTTTATTTATGTGATTCTGGGTTAAGGAGTCAGTAGGGGGTCTTTCAGTGATGAGCTATCTGAAAAAAAATTCGTACAAGGACGCCTGAGTCAGATAAGACCCCCTTTGGAAAACCCTAAAAGGGGTTTTTTTTTACTAAAAAGATTAGTTTAAAATGAAGGGAATTTAAAAAGACTTTTAAAAATTTACATTGGTCAATATATTTTACTTTAGTAATGATGTAAGAAGAGACATTTATGTGCTGAGTGCTTTCTATGCTTCCCTGACCATAACTCTGTTATCTGATTAGAGTAGAGAGCTTATAGCAGGAAGTGATGTCACCCCATTGAGGCTGGAGGCAAACTAATTATCTCTAACAAGATTATAGATAAGCCATTGTTTTCAGTCCTCACACCCTGTCCCTTGTGTTATAAAGTTATAATATTTGACTTGTCAAGTAAAGTCAGCTCTTACAGATGTGTATTCCCATCAAAAAAAAATTAGAAATCCCCAAAAGATAATTGTTTAATAATTTAAAGCAAAAAAGAAACCCCATTATTGTTTGCTCATTACAGTTTTAAAATGAAAGGTTTGGTATAATCATTTGTGAGCCTAGAAAAATAAAAAGATCCTGGAGAAACCCTTTAATTTTCAATGATATTCTAATTTTTTGAGATGAACTAGTAGATATGCTAATCACTGCTATAGAACCGCCCACAGCCTGAGGAGACGGAGTTCAACACCACTTGTGACTCAGTGAAACAGTGTCCTGGGAAATGCCCTTTAAATGCCCCTGCTCTTACGTGTGCTAAATCAAAAAGTTGTTAAAATCCCAGGGTGGATAAAATTTCATTTTTTTTTTAAAAAAAAATAAAAAAAAATCGGATTTTTTTTTATTTAAAATGGTTTTTTTTTCAACAAACTGCTTTTTGGGGAAAAAATATTTTACCACCAAAGGTTTTTCCCATTGAGATAAAGCTGGTTGTTAAATTTTAGTAGAAATAAAGGCTGATATGTGTCATTCACAATGCCATGCTTTCAGAGGTTTCTGTGGATTAGTGGGCAGTTTCTTCCTATTTATCAAGACGCCGCTTTATTACGCAGTTTAAAAAAATGAATTTGACTCCGCAGAGGTCCCCCCTCTTCTTCACAGAAAAAAATTTTTACAACTGAACAGGTGGAAAAAGCCCTTAAAATCTTTTGTTTACAAACTATGAATACAGAACCCCCCCCTTCGTGCAAGTCAAGAAGTTAGACAATTGTTTCTTTTTGTTTGGAGGGGAAATAGTTGAAAAACACAAAAAGAATGTGAATCTAAGTGTGAGGGGAGGAAGGGCAAGAGACAAGAAATGAAAGGAAATTTTGAGCAATTACGGGAGCATACCCACAGAAGCAAGTCTGATTGTTTGTGTGTACGATCTGAGGTTTTTTCTTCTTTCTTATAATGGCAGCAGGCCGTAAAAGAGACCATTTTGGGGAATTTTTAATGAAGTCCTTCGCCTATGGGTTTAAGGCAGGATGGTTGCAAAATGAAAAGATGAAACAAAGATGAAAGGGCCCTGGGTGGCGCGAATGAGGAAACTCATGAGAAGTGCGGTGATGAAGATGACCAAAGAAAAACTTCTGAAAGGCAGGTTTCGGGTTTGGTAACATTTTTTTTGAATCCTTTTTTAAAAGGACGAATGTCATTGTGTGAAAAAACTATATTTTTATATTACGATGTTACTGTCTTTTGGTAAGTTTGAAAAGAAAAAAAATTTCCTTTTGGGGCGTGATGTGTTGTGTACAAAAAAGCGAAATGGTTTTTAAAAAACAATAAAATAACACATTTCTTTTTTTGTTTAGGGGAAATTTATGGATTTGGAAATATCCCCTCCAGATCACCATATCTGTTTACAGTTTCGAGTTTAAACCAGGTTTGTGCTATTAGAAACGACATCTCAGAACCCACAGCCACATTCCCCTCCCCAAAAGGAAGAAAAAAACCTTTACCTCCTGGAAACCCCCCATAGATGGTTTTTGTAAGAAAAAAGAAAATTAGAAAAAGAGTTGATTTTTGAAAAAATTTCCAGTTTATTTATCAACGCTCTTCTTTTGTTGACTGAGAACCAATTTATTTTTTTAATGGGTTTGTCACTGGCCCGGATACAGTCACCAGCGAGGATGGGTTTTGGGGAAAAGCCCGGATAAGTGTATGACAGAGAATGGAGCATGGCAAAGCTTGGAGGGTAAAATTGTTAAATAAGTTTGATGGGTGGAAAATAATGTCCACAATGATCCTATTTTTATGGTTGTTTAACAAAGAAAAAAGGTTTTCTTTCCCTTTCACAAACAACTGATACGTAGGAATGAAAACAGCAGAAAAACTTACAAGAATGGCAAGGGAAAAGCTATAACGACTTTGAAAAAAAATTCAAAAAAGTTAGTACGCAGTTTTGGGCACTGACAATGCTGAAAGTATCCCAAAAAGAGATTTTTGAAAAGCAGGGAGGGAATCAAAGTGTAATAAATATGGTTGCAGTGTCATTTGTGCAATCTTAGCCAAAGACTTAAGTGTTACAAAAAAAGGTAAGTTGTTGAAATTGTAAATATTCCCTAATAATCATTTTGCTGAGCAGTCTGAAAAAGGATGGGTGGAACCAAGCTAAGCTCCCACAAAAGTCAGTGGAATCTGTGGTGAACTGTTTTGAGCAGTATATCAAAAAAAAGGCTCATTTGATGACATTTGGAAAAAAAATGAGAAAAATAGATGGCAGTCCGGCCAAAATCCCCAACATTGGGCTTAAGAGAATGTTTAACATTTGTGGCTTCCTGAAAAAACCCCTTTCTCAAGCTTAAACAAAATACAGAAAAATAGTGTTTTTTGTGGGTGCTGTTGAAAAATTTGGGAAGGAACTGAGTAAACTTAAAAACAGAATAACCATGGACAGAAAATTAAATTACAAAAACGGGGAAACAAACGAAGGGACAGCACTGTCCAGCAATTTTTGGAAATTTTTGTCAATATCCAATATCTGGCAAAACCTTGTGTGAGGGGAAAAGGGGTTAGCTATGACATGGGTATCCGCAATCATCCATCTTTAATGCCAACTATTAAACTTCAGAGTAAGGGGGAACCATTCAGAAAAATATGTTTGCTGAAATTTTTAAGGAAAGGTACACCCGTAAAAATGGGGGAAAGTCATTAAGCGCTTGGGTTTGAGAGTTCAAATAATGTTTTAATTTTCAGCAGTAGTTTCTGCAGGGTTTTTAAAGATATTCTCTTCCTTTGGACTCATTATTCTAAATTTAGAACGGTTTGGGGCCCCAATAAAGCAGGAAAATTGTTTTTTTTTCCAGATTGGAATAGGAACAAAGAAAAAGATGAGTTTTAAGATGACGCAAGTGAGCTACAGGGACAGAGGGACAGAGTATTTAAAATTTTTTTTTTTGTGGTGGGCTGACAGTTAAGTTTTTAAACTAATATTTTTTTTTAGCCAAATTAGTTAACAAAATGGTGTTTTTTAAACAAATAACTTTGCTGTAATGTTGTTATTTTTTCAGTTGAAAAAATCTATTTAAATTTTTTAAGGTCGGATTATTTTTTCCTTCTAAGTAAAACAGAAAAGTGGTGGGCCAAATATGAATGATTAACCATTAAACGGGGGAAAAATATAAAAAATGATTCTAAAAAACTTCATTATTGTATGTTAAAAAAGCAAGAAATGTTTAGGTAGAAACTTTTATTTAAAACATGTTTAAATCAAGCCTTACTGCTATGATTTTTTAAAAAGTGATTTAAATCAGTTAGATTTAAATAATCCCCCTGGTTAATGTGACAGGTTCCCTTAAAAGGGGGTTTTCTCATACTGATTATTTACTCGTCCTGTTTTCTCAGTTTGAATCCAGGGACGTGTTTAGTGGCTATTACTGGCCTGCAGTAACGAGCTGCTGAGGACAACGGTTGTAGCTATAGGGGAACCCAAAATGGGCCTATTGGGAGGATCAAAAAGGTCTGTAGCTATAGCGACCCAAGGGGGATGCAGCCCCACAAGAGGGGAATCTAGGAATAGGAGGACACTGTTTTTGGACTTTAAATTTCAAAGTGCTTTTTTTTGCAAAATCTTTAACATAAAAGCGCAATCCTTGTAGTGAGACAACCCCTTTAAGTAGATCAGAGGTGTCTCTGATCTCAGTTGTTTCGCAGGAAAAGAGGGTGTGATACAGAATTTTTCTGCTCCATTTTCCCCGGGCACCCCCAGGTTAATATAAATGAGGTCCCAAATAGAAATTATATGTCTTATACGATTTACTTTTATCAAATGTTAGTCTTAAAGGGGTTGTCTCACTACATCGATTATTTACCTCGTATGTTTTTTGGGTTTCACTTTAAATTATGCAGTAGAAGCAGGTCGGTGCTATAAAACCAGTGCTGGCAGCCTATCGGGGATAGTCAAAACAGGTTGTACTATAGCGAGAGGAGCTGATGCGGTGGAGAAATAAGGTGTGAACGGGGCCCTTAGTTTTCATTAGGGCAAAAAAAAAAGAGCTAAGTAAAAAAAAAGAGTGGCCATCTTTTCTTTAAGAAATGTGGGTCAGTCAGTCCGGAAATTGGGAAACTTTGAAAGTGCCCCCAAGTGCAGGGGCAAAAACATGGCTCTACAAAAAACGGTTGAAAGGGACCCCCCAGGAAAGGAAAGACAAAGTCACTTGCTGCAGGGAGAAGTCTTGGTCACCACCCTAGAAATGCGGTTAACAGCAGCTAGATTAGGAGAGGTCAATGCCCCCCAAGAGTTTTAGCAGCAGACACATCTTACCAAAAAAAAAAATGTTAAGGGAGACTGTGTGCAGCAGCCCTTTATGGTTAAAATAGCTGTAGGAAAACCTTGCTAGGACAGGAAAAACAGAGAGTTTTTGGGTTAAAAAAAAGGAATGGACATTGACCGTGTCAAGAAAGTAGTCTGAAAATACAGAAAATTTGGAAGAAGGGTGTGTCAAACTTTTGGTCTATATGTATTATATTATTTTATTTTTTATTAAAATATTTTTTTTTTAAGGGGGAAAAGTGGCATAAAATATTATTTTTGTTAACTATTGTTAAATCCTTTTTTTAAGAATAGGTGTTTTTTTTAATTTTCTTTTCACCTCAATTTTTTTTTTTTTTTAAATCCTGAAAAATTTCATTTTCATTTGGCCCCTAGGGGTAATAGTCTGACACTTTCTGCTCTGTAGAGAAAACTTTTCAGCAGTCTCCTCATTATCCGCAGGGCTGTGGAGTCGGAGTCGTGGAGTCGGTGCCTATTTTGCAGGAGTCGGAGTCATCATAAAATGGACCGACTCCGACTCCCAAAATATATAATAAGTTGGTCCAGTTAGTTCATTGCAGTACAAAGAGCAAGAGGAATTGGGTTCCCGGGCCAGTGTACTGCTCCATATCTTCAGTCTTATCACATGAGGAGTGTAATTGTGACATGGAGCAGGCAAAGCGCTTTTCCCAGGGGAAAGATTCTGCTCCCATTTGGGAAACGATTTCAGGAAAAAATTTTTCAAACCCGCTTTCAAAGAAGTAGAAGAGTTCAAGCATTCATCAAACCTGACAGTGGCTAAGGCAATTCCTTTATACCCTGACATTGTTAGAGATGTTGCCCTGTGGTCACCGCTTGGCCCCAACCCCAAATTAGTGTGAGAGGGCCGTTCTTAGCCTGGAAATAATGAGATCAGATGTGAGGTTATGTATGCAGGATCTGATGGAGCAATACTATTTCTCAGAACAAATTCAGAGTCTCCACAAATGTTCCTGCAGTATTTTGCATATTTACAATTTTTTTGTGTTCTAAAGTCATATCCAATAAATATATTTTACACTGGCAAGCAAAAGGGTAACAATGTTTTGAACTTGTGACTTTCAGGCTCCATCTCTCACCCTCCACTACAGCTTTGTACATGAGGCTACGGTAATTGTATATACAGTCATCTTACCTATCTTATACATAAATTTGACTTGCAAGTATTTAGCATCTGCTTAGTTCTGCAGATTCTTTCCTGAAACGCATTTTTAAATGTTTTGTCCTAAAAATCAAAAATTTAATTGTTATTATTTGTTTTATTTGGAAAAATCCCCTTTGGCTTTCAGTCTCCCTAAACCCTTCTGGGTTGGATCAGTTTAAAGCATACTTGCCCAAAAATTACCCCGGTTTTTACACATTCCCAATGTTGGTGGATGGACTTGGATACAAATACAGTTTTTCTTCAACTTACCCAAAAAGTTTTTAAAAAGATCAAACATTTTTCCCTTTTTGTCAGTGGTTTCTCCTAAATGCTTGATTATTGTATATAAGGTGAAAAACAGCCTGAGTGCCATTTTATAAGTAAAGTTACACTTAAAAATGCGCTGTATGAGGGAGTCGGGGAGTGGGGTTTGGGAAATTGAGGAGTCGGGCTTCGGCTTCCCAACCCCACAGCCCCCGATTATCGACAGGCACGATTTCAATGAAAGGTGACACCAATGTTCAGTTTATAGATAACAAGGATCTCCGGCACAATGGAGTGTCCAAACTCCACTCCTGCACATTTGGTTCTTTAGGGAGAGTTTTCTAGGTGCTCGTGACCTGAAAGAAGTCACTGGGATGATCTTGTTCAAGCCTTCCCATGTCCATGAAGCTGCTGTAAAGCATCTCTCTAAATGCTGTTGATAGGAATGCAGGCAAAATGGCCGCTCTCATAATCCCATTCAGACAAAAAAAATTAAAAATCTACAATCAGAAACTAATATGGATCAGTCTGTTTTAATTATTAGTAAAAAAAAAAAAAAAAAAAAACACGTAGCAACAGATTCCCTTTAAATTATATTACATGGCGGTTTAACTACTTTACATTGTACAAAATTTATTTGCATTTGTACATATACGCAGCCACATGAACTTGTGGTGTTATAAGTACACAGGCATTTGTTAGAGTACTACCAACACCTCAAACTTACAGCCCTAAACCATTGGCAGTCTGTATATACACGTGAATGACGATCCCGCGTCTGCTTTCCTCCTGTATGCTGCAATCTGCTTTGATAGCATCATATAAAAAGGTTAAAGGGGTGATTGATTCATCTCGCCTCAGTCCTGTTTTCTTGGTTTCTTTTGAATTCAGGGGCATGTTTACTGGCTTCTACTAGGCTGCAAAAGAAGCCAGGTCTGTAGCTATAGCAACCAGTGTTGGTAGCCTATCAGGAGAGATCAAACAGGTCTGTAGCTATAGCAACCAGTGCTGGCAGCCTATCATGAGAGAGTGAACAGGTCGGTAGCTATAGCGACCAATGCTGGCAGCCTATCAAGAGAGATAGAACAGGTCTGTAGCTATAGTACTCCGCGCCGGATTTGCGCTGCAGTACGGCGGCAATCCGTCGGAGTAATTACGGTAATCCACTGCTCTCATAGAGAACAGTGGATTCCGTCGCTCCTCCCCGCTCGGCGAATCCGATAGACAATGCATTGTCTATAGGGCCAGGAGCGGCGCCCCCGTCCGCCCCCGCCCGGCCCCTTATTCACGGCGGATTTGTGAGCGCAATCCGGCTCACAAATGTGGGGGAATAACCCGTGTGAACACCCTAACGTCCTTCGTAGGACTATCACTGTGTATCCACGACCTTCTGAAAAACCACAACTGAGGGTCCCAAAACCCCCCCATTTATAAGGCAAGAAATCCCATTATAACCCTGCGGGGCGCCCTTTGTGAATGAAGCCCATTTCAGGGGACTACCTCTTGAAGTCAGGAATCCAAGGTGTGCAAAGCAAAATCAAATCAAAAGGAAAACCTAAATATAAGACAGATTTTATTTTTTCCACTTTTTTTAGTTATAAATAAAATTTTTTTCCTTCTAGTTTTGATCCCTTCAGTGAAATCTAAATTTTTTTATAGCCCTGAAAATACGAAAACTGTTGGAATGAGAAAGTGTGTCCAAATTTTTGGTTGTACTGTGTGTGTGATGATGTGTGTGTGTGTGTGTTGTGTGTGTTTATATTTTTAAATATTTATTTATATAATATTATTTTATATATTTTTATGTGTATATATTATTTATTTATTAAAAACATATATAATACAAAAACAGGAGCCCCTAATTGATCGTTCCATTACATGCCCCCTTTTTTACAAACGAAGATTTTGGGGCATGTGGGCGTGTGACATACACCTAAGTATCCCCCATGATAACCCAAAGTGCCAGCACCCACGCAGCAATGAATACAGAAATTGAGGTGAAATCTTCTAAAAGGGGACAAATAGAAAAACAAAGTAAAAAAACCCCTTCCTGCACAATCCAAAAATAAAAAAAAAACCCATTTTGCTGGGTTAAATTTAAAAAATCCCTTTCCGACTTACATACAAATTCAACTTTAAGAAAACCCACGTCCCTATCCCGTTTGTAACCCGGGATGCCTTGGTTGTAAAAAAATTATATAAAAAATTATAAATAAAATTATTATATATATACACACTATACGTTGGGGGAAAAAAGTTGAACCGTCACCAATTTTCAAAAATAAAAAGTTTTTTCTAAAGGTCGTTTACGTGAAAAATTTTCACTAGATGTTGGTAAAGAAATTTAAACCGTAGGGTCCCTAAAATTTTGTGTTTTTAATGAAAATGAGAATTTTCCACTTATGAAATTTAAATGTTAACTGTGGGTTTTAAAAGGGTGTCTCATTTAAAAACCCTGAGCTGTCCAAAACCTTTGAAGTCAATGTTACAAAAAAAATAGGGGGGCTTGGGTTTTGGAAAAATTTTTAATCTACTGAAGGTTCCCAATGAGGGGTGTTGGGGGGGCCATAAACCGGGGAAATGGAAAAAAACACATTTCGCCCAAAATGGGCCACGCAGGGGTCCCCGCGAATTTTGGGGGTTGGAAAAGAATTATCAGAAGAGTTGTCCAAAAGCCCAAGGGGCCATCTGTGCAGAGCTACAGAAAAACCTGGAATCGGCAGTACAATTGTTTCAAAGAAAACAAAAAGTATGCACTCCCCCCCATGGGCCCGTATGCGCTCGCCCCACAAGACTATATGGCCCGAACAAAAAGGTGTTTAATCCTTAACCGAACGCCTGAAAAATATTAATGACCAAAAATTTTTTTTTTTTTTTTTTTAGTTTTTGCCTTTGTGTTTTTAACAATTGTAACTTTTTTTTTTTTTTTTTCAATATGCAGTTTTTTGAGGCCTTGTTTTTTTCGAGACAAGTTGTACTTTATGGGGGAATAGTTTAAAATTTAATTTTTAAATAATTGAGTATTTTTTTTTAAAAATTTTATTTTGTTCCCCTTTTTTAAAAACCCCTTCACATTTCACACTTTTGATTTTAGATTAAATTTACAGGTTTTACGGTCGTGTGGATACCTGATGGTGTTTGGGGTTTTTTTTGTTAAAGTATCACATTATTTTTATTAAATATTTATTTTATTTTTTTTTTTTTTCTTTTACGCTTTTTATGTTTTTTACTTTTTTTTTTTTAGTTATCCCATGAAGGAAGAACTGTTTTACTTTTTTTTTCTTCCACTTAGTGATAAATTAGCATTTTATATAATGTTTTATTCATTTAATTAAATCGTGTAGTAAACACAGCTTTTCAGGAAGCACACAGTTCCCCTGATCATGGCTTGTTAATAGACACCCTGTAGCTACTTTTGATTCCCCTGACGGGCAGCCATTCCCCGGGCTTGTCCCGTCAGGGGGCGTTCGATCACCCGACAGAGCGGGGGGAAACCCTTTGATTGCCTGCGGGTGCGATCTGCGAAAATAAAAGGGGTTAAAAAGCCTGGGAGCAGAGGTTTCCCCCGCTTCCCGGCACTTGCAGTAGTGCACTTGTGTAGTACAGCCCCGATCTCTGCGCTGCTGCGGCGCCGGGAGCCGCACACTCCGGATGTCTGCAGCGACGTCAAAAGACGAACGACCTGAAATGCCCAACGCCAAAAGTCGGTGGGCGGTTGTTAAGGAGTTAGTGTGCTCCACAGCATTTAGACAAGCCTGTGAAATACTGGAGAATTAGTCTGGTCATAAGACCAAAATTGCTTTTGGATGCCAAAAATACAACCAAGTTTGGAGGCTAAAGGGGGCGATATCACCCCAAAAACACCGCACCAAATGCAGGTTGGAGGTGGGCACTCATGGTGGGGGCTGTTTTCACAAACAGCACGGGCAAACCCCCAAGTAACTAAAGGAAGAATGAAAGGACAAATGTACCGAGTTTTTTGAAAAAAATCTGCTGCCTCTACCGGAGGGGAAGATGAAACGAGGGGTGGGCATTTTCCCAAAACCTGATCCCTAAAAAAAAAAAGGTCCCCCAGCGTACCCCGACCCGGGCCTGGGGCCCCATAGCATGTTCTCTACCGAAAAACCCAAAGCTGAGCCGTCCCGATATTTGTGTTTTTTCCAAACAGGGGGTGCCCCGCAGTGAGGTCCTTTTCATCGATTATTGCATAGGTGGCAAACCTGACTTTCAGATGTTTCCCGTGAGGGGTTTTTCCCAAAAGACGGAAAATTTTGCGGTGCAGGGATTTTGTGGGGAAAGTTTGTAAATTTAGCAAACCAATCGTGGTAGGGAGGAGGTTAATGGATTTAGATGCGTCAGGCTGTGTTCACACGGTGTGTTTTTCTTACTGCATCAAAAGTGCAGACAATTAAAAATGCATGCTTTTTCAAAAAAAATTTTTTTTTTTTTATTTGTTTAAAACCCTGTTTACCCTGTTATATTAAATTTTAAATTACAAAACCATTCTAAAAATAGAAAAACAATTTTGTACAATGAACAAAGTCTAAGGCCATGTTCACACGGCCCTTTTAAAATGGGCCCCCTATTTTGGTCCGTAATTACGGCCGAAGTTTCGCAAATTCCGGGTGTAAAACGGCCCCCCTTCATTCGGTAATCCCGTTCCATAGGAACTATGGGGTTGTTTATATCTGTTTCCGCGTAGCATATTGTTATGGGCCGGCGAGGTTTTCCGGGCCCCCCGCTCCCGGCCCCCGGCCCCACGGGTAATGCGGGGGGAAAAGTCCCGCAGTTAACCCAAGTGAACAGAGCCTAAGGCTGGGTTCACACGCTGTTTTTATTGCGTTTCTCAACTGCAGCAAAAACCACGTACAGAAAATGCATGCAGCAAAAATGCATGTTTTGTTTTTTTTTTTTTTTTAAAGAGGGGCATGTATTTATTTATGTTAAACCCCTTATACCACCGCAGCCAAAATTCTGACAAAGCCATTTTTTTTTAAATCTGACATGTAAACTTTATGTAGAATAATTTTTGACACTTTTTCCTATCGTGTGATTAAAATATTTTTTTAACCCCTTAAGGACCCAG